>CM023362.1:27075908-27114422 GCA_013282895.1 Eriosoma lanigerum | reverse complement strand
GTCTACAGGTGACACCTTTTGGCGGCAAATCGTTTACGTTTTGTAATTCTGGAATTCTTAAAATATTCCCTTTCGGGAACCAAGGCAAGTTTATTCCAAAGGCCGTCGATACGGGTGTCGTAGAGAGATAGCGTCATCGTAAGGATGATTTCGAAATGCTGCAATCGCTCGTCTTTCTTTAACGGATCTTTTTCCTCCCGTTTCGATAAAGTTTAAACGATCGTTTTAGTGATTTTAAATTTATTAAATTGACGATTTAAATAGGTAAACTACATATGCATAAAAAAAATTTATCAAGATAAAAAATATTTTATTCTCAAAAGCCAAGGACATACGAAAAAGTATTAGACTGCACAATGCCACAATATTAGCTGTTGCATAATAATCATTAATAGTCTTATTCTATGATAATTTTCACACCACGGATTGATATTAAAGAAATTACTATTATCTATGCATAAATAGTATTTAGCCAATATTAATATTAAGGTGTGACCAATATAAATGTATAACAGGGATAAATTGATATTAATATTGTGTTATCGTATTACGGTCGATTGATAAGACCGTCAGTTTATCAGTAACATTTACATTTCAAATAATATGCCAAATTCCACATAAATAAGTTATATGTAACTATTTTGATAAATATAATACTTTTACGTATGTACAGTTTTAATGAATATTGTACGTCATACTTTTAATTTAATTTTGAGTGTTTTAATAATTTTATCAAAACATTTTATGTATTCAAAATATTTAAATCAATGTTATGCTAATCTTATACATCACACAATATTTCATGTTACGACAGATAAAATTAACAAATATGTTAATTAAATGTCACAAAAGTACTGTTGATATCAAGAAAGAATTGTTTTCAAATAAAAGAATGACAAGAAATTATGTTGTAAATGAAAATAAACAGAGACTGTTCTGAAAAAGTAAGTAAATGATATGTGATGCAAGATTTACACTATATATTTTTATTAATTAATTTATAATTTTTTTTAGTGTGTAAATTCCAAACCAAAATGAATACTTTAATGAAAGTACTAACACTAAGAACTGAAAATAATAAAGCATGTGGCTTTGAATATTATATCAAATATAACTGGTTGGCAAGTGTACTGTAGCCTTTATATGGATATTATGTTACAATGAGCGCATCAATATCAACTACAGGTAAAGCCATAGAGTAAAATGTTATTATGATAACAATATATAAGTACATTAATCTTTTCAACAGACATTATTTTGACTAAGACAATACCAGAGACTGATGGTGAAGACAACAACAACTTACTATTGCTATATTTTTATTTTTACAGGTATGAAAGTGAGTTATTATTATTATTTTGTTTGTTTGTAGTGTTACGGATCTAGATCCTTTACCAAGCCACCACACTTTAAAAACAGTATATTTTAAATAAATTGTATTTAATTTAATAATAATTTAACCATAAGTATTTCCGTTATAATAATATACTATTGATAAACAAACTAGGAAATAGGATAACCACATTTGTGATATCATAGGATTATATGTATAAAAAGTCACACAGTTATAATTGTTAACGATAGAATATCGAGAATAGGCTGACCGATAAGTTATTATAAGCTCCCACGAAATGATTAATGTAAATAATATTAAACTATCTATTCGAATACGAGAAGGACAATCTGTTTTCTACGAATTATAAATACAACGGAAGGCAGATAGGAATAGATACATCCCATGAAAACAACCACAGGAAGACAGATAGGAACCGATACATTCCATGAAAACAACAACATGAAGACAGAAGTATCATATAAGGGAGCCAAACACCAAGCCAAAACAGACGACTGGAAGCAACGTACTGAACACCACCATAGACGACTGGGCATCGACGTACTGACACATCACAGATGACTACACAAGAACGAGTCGTGATACGTCAGATATTTGTGTTTATTATAACTTTGTTTCTCTGAGTAAATTAAAATTGAATAAAATAGTATATTGTTAAAATCTTTGAGTTAACTTTATTCATTCTAATACGGATCAAGTTGATCAGGATTGGCACGCAACAGTAGTTAAAATTACAATGTTTATACGTTTAACGACACGGTGCCTTATATAATTTGAAGTGTTTCTTTGTAGGATTTGGAATCATTCATTATGCTTTTATTTAATGTTTTAATAATTTTCCTGAACATTTTGTTGTGTAGTAAAAATTGCAAATCCAATGTATTGCTTTAATGTAAAATAGATCAGTACAAAATTGTGAGTAAATATATATATATATAGCACAACTAATAAAATATATTTTCAAAATAAATACTTTTGTTTTTCATGTATGCAAATGTATTTGGTATGCGACACATATACTACATAGTTAACAGTCAACACTGTTAAAGCATTAGAACAGGTAAAGAATATATAAAAAGAAATGTGTAGTAAACAGAGACTGTACGCGAATAATTAGAATTAATAATTAAACTTTTTTCAGGTGTGTTTGACAAAATCTAATACACTACACAATATTCCATGTTACAACAGACAAAACTAACCAATATAGTAATTATATGTATTAAATGTCATAAAAGTACTGTTAATGAGTGCATCAATGTCAACTATGGGTCAAGCCATAGAGTATTTAAGTGCAAGTAATAAGTGTTATTATAATAAAAATATAATAGTATATTAATCTTTTCTATATACATTTAATGATTTTGACTAAGACAACACCAGACACTGATGGTGAACACAACAACGACTTACTATTGTTATATTTTTACAAGTATATAAGTGTGTTATTTTTTTTTTTTATAGTTAAAATCAATGTTTATATGTGTAATGACACGGTACCTTATATAATTTGAAGTTTTTCTTCATGTGGAATTATTCATCATGCTTTTATTAAATGTTTAATGTATGGCAAAAAAGAGGGTGTTGAGAAAAAAGTAGATTGGTAAGCAATGTTCATATGTATAACAACATAATGCAAAATATAGACTTTAAATCTTGTTACCAGCTTTAATACGGAAATATTTTAACGGTATTCTATATTGGCCGTTTCATGAGGTTCATGTATAGCAAATTTCTTATTTTATTTACACATTGTTGTTTACGTTTATGTGTATATACAATTTGTACAAAACATAATAAATTGTGAATTTTTATAATTATGATTTTCTGAGGAAGGTTAGACGAATAATACTTCTGAACAAATTTAAAGTAAAGAAGTTCATCTATGTTTTTACCAGATAAATGATAATACAATTTTTTATAGCTGTTTAAAAATCAATAAAATATATTTTTTTTAATCATCATTTTTTTTAGTTCATAATATAAATATTTTCAAAAATCATCTAGTACAAATAAAAACAATGAAGTACCAAAATAACACAAGCTTTGCTTACAGCAAGTAAATAAGCCATAGAAATTGTATAAGTTTGATTATTAATTGTAATAAATGGTTATTTTTAGAAAAAAAAAAAATGTAAATTATACAAATATACTAAGTAAAATGGTGAAAATATGTTGGATAAGAAATAAGACAAATAAAAAAATAATATAGTAGTAGAAAATAGAATTTGGTTGCGCAAAACAGTAGAATATGATACACTGAGACACCATCAGACTCTATAGCATCATACTATAACATATGATGGAAGGAAAATAAAGGAATTGAATGGCTAAGAATAAGTTAAATAAGTCAAATAACAAAATATGTCAAAGTCGACTTATACAAACAACTTAAAAATAATTCAAACGTAAGGTATACATGAAGAAATCATTTTATTGTTAAACAATCTAAAGGTTAAATACTAAAAAGTTATAGAAAATGAAATAGGTAGATAACCTATAAATGTTTCATTATATATTAGTTTATTTTTAAATACATACTTGTAATGAATAAAGAACTGAATTTGAAGTTGATTATAAAGCCTTTATAAAGTTCATTAAATGATTATGAAGTGATATTACATGTTCCATCTTTTTTACTATAATAATTTTATATAATAATTAAAATTTAATACAATATATTTAATTAGTATATAATTCAACATAGTTATACAATAACTTATTGTTTAATTACTAATAGCATTGATTATAGAATAGACAGATAGCCCACCGCATGTGGAAATTTGGCTACTAAAATTATATTTATACGGGTTGCTGAGAGGTGGCGCTGTATGAATTGACACAATTAATTTTACTTTTTTCGACAATAGTATATATTAGTATTTCCATTTTCAACAGTCAATGCGACTTTAGATACCACGGCTGTGTGCCTATATGTATATGTGTCGCGAGGTAGTATATTATTTGAAACCTGTTTTTGTCTGTCTAATTATATTAATAAATAATAACAATAATATATATAATATATCAATTACCCACATTTCATCACAAACATACGGAAATATTTTGATGGTAATGGCCGTTTCATGAGAATCATGTATAGGAAATTTCTTATTCACACAATCACACATTGTTGTTTACGTTTATGTGTATATACAATTTGTACAAAACATAATAAATTGTGAATTTTTATAATTATGATTTTCTGAGGAAGGTTAGACGAATAATACTTCTGAACAAATTTAAAGTAAAGAAGTTCATCTATGTTTTTACCAGATGAATGATAATACAATTTTTTATAGCTGTTTAAAAATCAATAAAATATATTTTTTTTAATCATCATTTTTTTTAGTTCATAATATAAATATTTTCAAAAATCATCTAGTACAAATAAAAACAATGAAGTAACAAATTCAGAATCATTTTTTAAAATTAATAAAATACCAGTATAATGTTTATTTATGCAAATTTACAGACCATCTAAACGTTTAAAAAAAAACAAAAAATATGACACACAACATAAAATATTAAATTTCAATTATTTTAAATTATTTTTAATCAATAATATAATATAATAATATAATATAATCATAATATATAAATATTTTTTCTAATTCAAATAATATAATATTGTTTTAAAATCTTAACTTTAAGTAAAAATGTATAAACTTAAATTTAAAAAAAAAAATAAAAAAGTTTTAGGATTAGTTTTTGTTAATGGTGGAAGTTCTGAAGGTTCTCTAAATTGATATGTGTAGCTTGTGGATTCAATTAAATCTTATAGGTACAATGTCAGAATACAGGAAGAATAAAAATAAATAAAGGCATCTATTAATAAATTAAATATGGTTTAATATTTTTAACTTAGAAAGTTTTGCCAATTTTGATGTACTTGAAAACATTTTTGTTTTATTAAATATTTTACATATTAAAAGTAATTCAATTATATACATTTTATGTTCTATACAGTTTGCCATTGATTCATTTAGCCATTTTATAATAGTATTATTTTTTTTTATATGCTCAGTTAATTGAAATTTAATTTTTTTTTTATGTAAATAATTTTTATAATTGTTTTCAAAAATATTTAACATTTAATTTATTATATTATTTGATGGTGTTTTAAGTCTATTTTCATTATCGATTGATGTGTAATTTTTATTAATTAAAAGTAATTGTTTTTTATCATTTAAATTTTTATTTATAAAAAGTTCACATTGACAATGTGTGCAATTAAATTTTTTTATACATTTATATCCTTAATATCCTGCAAAGTATGTAACAGAACAGTCCTCTAACGTAACATCATTATTTAAATTTTCAATATTAAAAGAATTCTCATCAGTAGACATAGAAGAAACAGATAAACGGGGAGATAAATTAGAAATATATTCAGTATCAGAGTCAGAAGAATTGGAATTTATAATATTTTGTAATCCTATTGGGTTGAATATTATTGGATTATCATCTACTTGGTGTCCTCACAATTTGTACCTTTGGATGTATATAAAGAAAAAATACAATTACTTCTTATTGAAGTCCTAATTATTCTAGCTGTTGGATTTTTATTGTAACCGCCATTTTGTCGAATAATACTAAAAAGATTTTCTAATGTATCCTGATTCAAACGATTAGTCATTAAAAAAACAATATCATTGGATTTTTCTTCTTCAAAAAATTGTAATACACCATTGATTGTCTGTGTAAAACCTTTAAAACAAGGTGGTTGTGTAAATTTTCCTTTTTTTAATTTTTGTAAATTTGTGAAGATTTATTTAAAAAAAATCTTACTGTTCCTAAATCAGTTTATGCACAGTGATACAGATTATGACTATATAAAGACCTACTATTAAGACAGTCAAGTAAATTATTAATAAACTCAATAAAATCTGCGGTATTCGAGGAAGTGTTACTTTGAAGTTGTCCTGTTTGTATACAAGTTCGCATTGTTGCTGACATAGAATTGCTTAATAATTGTGCTGCTAATTTAACGTGCATTTTTTGAAAATAATTTGGATATATGTGTGCATCTGTTTCATGAGAGCCTTACTTTTTTGATTTTGTTTGTCTAACTCATATGTTTTTTTTATGTCATCAAATGAAAATTTAATGTAATTGTCTTTTATAAAACAGGCTTCAATTAAATTATTTCTAATACTTTTAAGTAAATGTGGAACGTCAAATAAAGAAAATATTTTGTTATTGTTAATGAAAAAGAATGGCTTATCGTCTGAAATATTTAATGATTTTAAAGTACTTTGATTATTTGTGCCTTGATCATACACTATAATTTTTGGCCATAATCCAACCTCGAATAATTTTTGAAGAACATCAATAACTAATTGTTTTAATATTATTTTGTTAACTCCAGAATGTGCGAGAAAATAGGCAGTTAGAAACTTCCAAGGTGAATAAAAACCACGAGCCATAAATACTAGAACACAGTTAGCAATTTTATTAGACCTACCATAATGACCTAAGTCTTCAAAACCTTCAATGAAATCAAATTCTTTGGAATATTCTAAAAACTCTTTTATATACATTTCATCAAAACAAACAGTGCACGCTTTTTCTTTATATTTGGATGACTCAAATTTTTTTTGAAGATGACTAAAAAATAATTTGCTAAAACCTGGTAAGAATTTGGATTGACCAATCCAACGACCAATAGTTGATGGTCCTGGTAAATTAACTTTCTGTGAACGTAAAAATTTATATGCCGTTGAAAATTTATAATATAAATTTAAAGCTAAATTTTTTTCATTTAATGTCCATGATTGACGCTTATCTTTTAGTTGCATTGTCACCATTGCTTTAGAATTTACAGATGCAAAATTATGAGTATTTACTAAATTTTTAAAATTATTATGCAAGTTAAAACTATTAGCTCTTTTTTTTTTAATTTTGTAATGTGTGTAATTTTATTATGAAAATAAAAATGTTTATTGTGGGTCCCACAGGTGCGTATACAAATGACGTACTCACAACGCAATTTACAGAATTAGATAAATTAAAAGAAACGTATATAAATATATACAAAAATTAAATTACAAAATATAGTTAATACTATAAAATTCATATAGTCAATACAGAGGACAACAAATGATTAATTTTGAAAATAATGAGTGTTTTTAATAAAACAAAGTGTCAAAAAAATGTCTTGAAATCGCAATGGGCACAGGCACGTGTTAACATGTTGGTTCTCGAAAATCGAGAACGTGCCGTCGGCGATCGCGATGGCTCACCGATCAACGCCGCCGTCGATACGTTCCGATTTATCTTATTTGAAACGAAGCTGATTATTTAAAGATAAACGCATAGTTAGATCTAAAATCAATGCTATTATCAATGTTTTTTTTTTATGTATGAAAACACTTTTTCGGGTAGAAATAATGATCCGATTACCACAAATAGAGTATGTTTTCGGTAACAAATCATGTCTAGTTTGTACTTTATTTAGCTCATTTTTCGAATTTCTCAAAAGTTTTTCCTTGGGAGGGGAAAAACTACCAAAAAATGGCGGAAAATTACATTTTTTGTTATTTCAATTTTTTAAATTCGTGATAACTAATTGAGTTTTGATCGTAGGGACTTGAAAAGTTTTTTGAGTATTAACATAGGTAGTATACAAGTGAGGTAAAATTTTGGAATGAATTATTAGTATAGTGTATTGTAATATATTGAGTTTTGCTCAAAATCATATTTTCTAATGAAATATTATTGCATTCAAATCTTAGTTATAAGAAACCATTAATTTCTCCGGGGACCGAAGGGACGAAGGAGGAACGCCTAAAATCGACATTCCCACTTTTTAATAATATACTCTGCATTCTGCATTAATATAATACCTACAATTAAATTATTTAATTTAACTTGTATGTACAGTGGTGTACTAGGACATCATTTTTTGGGAGATTATGAACTTATGAATTTATGACGTGAAAAAAAACGTTATATTATATATAAATCTTTATTAATATAAAATGTTATCTTAAATGTATATAAAACGCTTCAAAACTTAATTTTCAATTTATTCGGTAAAAATATCAATTACTTCACTAATTTCTATAATTTTTACTTAATTTCACAAAAATTTACATGATGGGAGAGGGTAGCCGCGTTAGCACGCCACTGTATATTTATATATAATATAATATACCTTTGTAATTATTAAATTTTAAAGTATTAGGATAGGATAATTAGTATCTATGAGATAACACCATATAGTTACTCTGACATATGATTGAAATAAACCATAGAAATGATAAGTACTACCTTAATTTAAAATCAAATTAATTTAAACATTTTTTTTCTTTATTTATAATTTTTTTTTTCAATTTATTGAATCAAACTAAATGCATAAAGAATAATTAAAAATTTTCATTGCAAATTGGGCATCGTTGTGCTTGTAATAATGTTAAGCAATCTATACACAATACTCTATGTTCACAAGGAATAAGTGCATGTGTTCTTGGAGCATCACTACAGACAACAAATATATGCTCCTCATTACCTTGTGGGTAAAACTCATAGATGTTATGAGGCACTTCAACAAAGAGAATCTCATCATTGTCACCATTTTCAAAATGTTACCATCTATCAGTTTCTTCATCTTCCAGAAGAACAAAATCCATATTGCCGTCATCTAGAAATTATATTTTATAAAATTAGGTTAGGTTAAATATTAATTTTAATTTTATATCTACAATATTTACTTCCGGTTCATTCTGTTCAAGTATTTCTGTAATTACAGGAGCAGCAATATTATAATCAACTTCTTCATCAGAACCTAATAATTAATTAAATGTTAATTAATAAATTATTGAAAATGAATAAAACAAGTCTATATTATGATTCTTGAAAATATACAAGATTTTTATTTTTATTTTAGATTCTAGAATAATTATTTATATACATGCTTTGGGGATCATCTTCCTAATTTAACTCACGTTCCAGGTAATGTACTATGTGCTATGTGAGCATTGCAGATGAAATTATTTTATTGTTATCATGCCTGTGCTCAGAAGAGAAAAAACACTTTTAATTTTGACTGAATTGCTCAAATATTTAAATTTTATTTATCGGGTAATTTGCAACCCTTCAGTCAATTGCCCAAAAATGATATGTTGTTTAACCATAATATTGGATAGGTGTTCTATGATCAACAAATTATTCATTAACAAAGTAAAATAATATATATAAACTATACTATTAATTATATCCAGTCTTAACATACTATTATTAATCATTAAAATAATATAATTAATATATTATATATTAATTTAAAAAAAAAGTTACAACAAATACTTCAATACACTATATCTACCATTATAAAATTAAATATGTGACTTAATTCCTTTTTTAATTAATAAGGTAATATGTATTTATTTATTTACCTAAGAATTTCGATAAATTTTGCTGATTAATTTGAAATGTTTGTTTCAGTGAAGAATGGAAACTTTCAATGTTATTATTTGTGCGGTGGGGTTGACCGTGAATTGGAAAAATTTCTGGCCCTTTTTTTATAATCCAAAAACTGTTAAAATTAAAATATTTAATAAAAGTAATATTTATTTATAAAAATTGTTCAATAATACAAAATGTGTAAATTTTACCTAGAAAAATAAATGAAAAATCTTGGTAATTTGACATGATTGACTTGTGCATACGTTTTAATTTTTTCAAAGCCCCTTTCTATTTGATTATGTGGTAAAAATGCTAATGTAGCAGTCATTTTAATGCACATATTTGCTTCCATAGTTCTCTAAGCATAATTTGTATATCCCATCTTTTTAACATTTTTTTGAAACACTAAAAATCAATAGCATAACTGAAAAACAATATATAAAGAAGCAACTAAAATAAGAATTTGGTAATTACTAACCTGTACATAATGGAACCAACAAGTTAAACGGTTGCTTTAGAATATGTTGATACAAATGCATGACGAAGACCAGTTTTATAGTCAATCATGAATGAAGTTGGTCTGACATTTGGAAATTTTATTGTGAATCGTTCCAACACTTTTTTTATAAGAAGCCCCAGTTTTTTTTCCCATCAGAACAAAGCAAACAGGTATGGACTACATCATATTAATATTTTTTTAAATTATTGTTATTATAAATTCAAAATTGCTATTTATTCACATGATTTTGTAGAATCAGATGAATTATAAAAAGTTGCCTATAGCGTAGCATAGACGAAACTACTTTAAAAGTTCCATCTGTATGTAATTCTGTACTACCATGATGGACTATAGAGTTAATGATCTTCATGGCATGCAAATATTACATGGAAGTGACCGTTACTATCAATAATCCAGTCTTTATAGAAAGGTTGATTTTTACACTGATATCTAATAATTAAATTAACAAAAGAGAAATAGTAAGTATTTGTTAAATTATTTGATATTAACTAAATAAATCTTAATTACTTGTCTATATTTAGATCCAAATATTCAGCCAGTTCACGCAAACAAGTTGGTAAAGGTGGGATATCTTGTTTATAAACTGAGGGCATCTAAGATTCTGCTGTTGGCCAAGTATATAGCATAGCTACTTGTGGATTTCTATAAAGTTTATTAGGTATTACATTTTATTAAAAATTATTAATGTAAATAAATATAATAAAAAAATTAATAAATGTCCACAAATTGTACCTACTATATAATTTTAAATGTGATAATTTCTGTAAATATTTTTGATTTTGTACGTTTAACCAAATCAGTTAAATTATCATTTGCTATATATTTTATTTTATTATTAATATATTGTACGTCTTATCAAATTTGTAAACGGTAGTTATATATATATATTTTGGTTGAAAGACACTTTGTAAGGTATATCGAAAAAATACAAACCGCGGACAGTTTGTACTATCACAGGTCGTAATACCAGTCTTTTATTCGTCTGGCAACGTAAATTGCATATTTCTGGGCTTTTCTGGTAAATTTTTACGTCTTGCTTGACGGATAGTCCGAAGTAAAGAATCAATATTAACAAGTTCATTACGTACACTTTCTATAATACAGGTATATACAATTTTCATTATGTAAACACAGATTGTTTTTTAAAAAAAAAATTATAAATATATTATATTATATTTTTTACACTAACCATTATTTTCATGTGATATGGAAAGAAGAACTTGTTTTGTTGATTCATTATTTTGCATAGCTCTATAATTCATATTTGATATTGAAGAATTTTTTAATTTTAACAAATCATTATACACTGTATAATCATGGTTATGGCGTGTATAATTTATAAAAATTTCATACTGTAATTATAATTTAAATCAATATTTTATGATATACTATAATAAATAATAATTCATAATTAAATTATACTTATTGGCTCATTAAGATTAGTTTATATTTTACCGGAACAAGTAATTTTTGAACACTTCCAATATTTATGACATTAGAATTGTGTACTCGTATTCAGTGGCGGCGCGAACATTTTAAGTTGGAGGGATAGCTGAATATTTACGTGCGTGAAGTTAGCAGACCAAACTGGCCTGACCAAAAATGAGAGATAAGAAACATGTATGTTTGGATGCATAACTGCCATTATCACGGGGTACCACACATCACAAATACAGAATACTAATAATCTGTATTACTACACTAGATAGCACTACAATTTCCGTAACACCCAAACTTATTTGCATTACAATTGTGCGTGGCTGGTAGTTAAATACAGAAAAAAGGGCTCATTTTTTTCTGACTATACGTAATATGAGTTTAAATACAGAATTTCGTGCAGGCCGTAATATAAAGAATGCTCGACGTGCCAGCGGTTTTTCTCCGAGTTGGAGATGTTCCGGAAGGTGTCGACGCACTTAAGAGGACGCCACACCAAAACGAGAACGCATGCGATTGATCGTAGAACGCGCTTTTACTACTTTTGTAATGGCGCAATCACGCGACGATCGCACATTTCTCGGCTGATACGGGTGCTGTTATAGCATAAATCGAGAGCGGTGTCTTATTGTGTCATGAACGTTCGTGCTATACACGTATCATTATGTTTAGGTTAGAAATAACTATGACTACGCACAACGCAGCGCAGCGATGTTATTTATTAGCGTCTTCTAACCACTTTAGTACGATCTTGCGCGCCCACATAATAATTATATTATATTAAAGCTACTGTTTGTCTAAATATGTATATAAATATATAGTTCATAAAATCTATTATACATTATAGCTTGAATTATATTTATCTTGTTATTACTTTTTAAAATAAGTATATAAATATTAGGTACTAGACTCAAATATAAATATTGTAAATAATATGAATACCTAATTGTTATGTAGTGTAAACGTTTTTTTTTTTAGATAGGAATGTAGACTGTAGGAGGATTCATTAATATATTTATAAATTATGTAATAATAATAATAATAATAATAATAATAATAATAATAATAATAATAATAATAATGATGATAACAAATATATTTTTTTCTACAATCATTTGATAATCTGAATTGGATCCTTGATGTCATTTATTAATAACCTTTTTGCGTATTGAGGGTTAATGATTTCAAGCAATATACATTCCATGTAAAAACTAAACAAATATAAAGAATATTTTCATCGTGATTTATTTAAATATGTGTAATACATTATTATTGTAAACTAAGTTTACTCTAAAAATAACTTGCATTTCTAATTTTCTCTCCATTTTTTCTAACCAAAAGGATTCATCATAGCTAATTTTTTTTACTTCAAACCAATTTTTTGAATAAATCATAAAGTAACAACATTCTTTTTTAGTTATATG
This sequence comes from Eriosoma lanigerum, assembly GCA_013282895.1. Taxonomy (NCBI): domain Eukaryota; kingdom Metazoa; phylum Arthropoda; class Insecta; order Hemiptera; family Aphididae; genus Eriosoma; species Eriosoma lanigerum. The sequence goes on along the minus strand of CM023362.1, from coordinate 27,101,281 downwards.
CATCTGTCCTTGAATTTGGAAGTAATAAATGATCTACCTTTAACTCCATCTGATTATTTTTAATATAACAATATGGCAACTAAAAGAAAAAAGTAAGTCGGATACATATAATATAAATTATAATTTATATGTTATCAATAAAGTAGTAAACCTTTTTATTTTCCATTGCTTCAATAAAACTAGTAGTGTCTTTTACACTATAGGGACATTTTATTTCAACAAGTGAATTCTCATCTTGTATAATACCATCTAAAAATAAAAATATTTTAATATCTTGATAAATGAAAATATAATTATTAGTACCAGGTGTAGCAGCTAAAAATTGATGGTTTGAATCTATAAACAGACCACATTTTTCAATTTTTTTCCCTAGATATTTTTCTAATTCTGCTAATGCAATAGGCTCCATAGCTAGACCATAATCAGTTGATTTTGTTTTAAATGTTCTATATAACAAATCATAAACAGTGGCTTTACAGGAAGTTGTTGGTCTACGTTTACAAATTCGGCCGAAATTTGAGGCTGTTAGGCGTTTTCGTCTCTCCGTATACCATTTTTGTGTATTCCCTTGTTCTCTGGTTTGTGTCTCTACCAATTTTCTTTCTAAATCACTTAATATAAGTGAGCTAAGGAATTCACGTTTCATATTCGTAATTTCATCTTCTGACATAGTGTCCTCAAGTGGTTCAGCTAATCCATAATCCTGGTCTGGTAAATTACTTTTCGTTTTTTTTATAAAATTATTTGAACCAAAAATAATACGTCTTTTTTTTGTCTGAAGATTTTTGTTTTAAAATTTAAAATTTTTTTTCCGACTATCCCTATAAATAATAAATAAAAACAATATTATACTCTCTAGGGCCTAGCTATAATCTTTATTTTCAGCTTAAACTGCATAACAACGTAAATTTAAATTTTGATTACATTAATATAATATATTGAAAATTTAAATAATAATTAAATATAATTTTATTTTATTTTATCTATTAAAAAAAAATATTTACCAGGACTTATATCGTTTACTAAATTCTTATGCATAGCTCGTAAATATTTCCCAGATGTATTATGTGCTACAACGGCTGCTTCTACTCTCACATTGTAAGACTGCCTCTGTAAAAAATTTATTCTTTTTCCGCATATATGTTTGTTAATAATACTGTTAAATTGTTCACAAATGTTATTATCAACATTTATTAACAAACTTTCAGCATTAGTTGCAAGACGGTTCACGATTTGTTTTAATTCAAATACTATGTCTGAATTAGCTTCTGACAATAAATTGTTTTCTCCGATTTTAGGTCCTTTACAAAAATATTTTTCACATTCATCATGTTGACCAAGAATATGTCGATAACTATTAGTTATATCTTTTTTTAATCCTATATGAAAAATATTTAAATTATTGTAAAAATATGGTTATAAATAATATTTAAATTACACTTACCGATAATTCTTTGATATTTTGTTTGATTTTCCAATAAATTTCGATATTCTATTGCTTTAGTTATAGCACATCTAAATCTTAATGGATTAGCTTTAATAAAATTTCGAATAATGATGGGATATTTTCTATTTTTTGTTAAAGCCGATAATTTATTACTATAATTACGTAATAAATGATTACGGCACTCAATTTTCTCAACAGATAAATTTGGACCGTACGGTAAAATTTCTTTTAATTTTTTAACGACGCTAGAATCGCCGTCACCTAATTTAAAAATGTAAACTGAAATAAAATTGAAATATAATATTGATTAGTTGTTTCATCTTACCAATCAATTGGTTGTATTTAAGTCCATGTATTTCAACACTAATTTTAAACCCCTCAGCTATTGCGTCAGATTCCATTGAAGTAGCTTCTTTTGTCCAATTTAAAAAACATGTGTGACTTGGTGCATCTATTTTTTTATTTTTTGCTCTATGACAAATACAACAGTATCTATTTCTAATTCCAATAAATAAAATTTTCTTTGATCTATGTCCAATAATAGAAGCCTATAAACAGTATAAACAGACGATTTTTGTACATTTATGATGGATTAATTTCTATATAATCTTATAAAATACTAATAATTTATCTTTTTAAATTAGTACAATTTAAATTAATTTTACTAAAATTTACCCATTAAATATAATATTTGATTAAATATTAACAATATTATACTTACAACACCTGATAGAGCGTGATACTTCGTCTTGTAACTTCGTTTTGACCACTGGCCGTCAGCGATTACTGTACACATTGGTGTTCCATTTACGTCTATGTTTCCTTCTTTGAGTTCCAACTCTTTTTCTTCATTTCCGGCAATTAACATTTCGTTTAAAGCAACTTGATGTATATGCTCACTCATTTTTGAAAAAAACAGAGCTATAAGTCGTATTTGACATGTATGGAATATCAAGGGATGCCGAAAATTCTGCTAATTGAGTGTAACCAATTCCAGTACCAATTGTTCCGCTAACAATAGCGTCATTTAATGGTATGTAGTTTAACGTATTGTTTTTCTCAGAAGAAATGAAAGTGACTAAATTGCACATTTTACAAGAAAACTTAAAAACCGATTTAAAACCTTCTTGTTTTTCTGAGACAAACTCCATATTTAAAAACGAACAATCTAAACCAGCTTCATGACTACTATTTTTAATTTGTTCAAATACGTACATAATATCAACAATTCTTCTTCCTAAATACTGTTCAACATTATCCCTATATAAAAAGAATTATAATTATAATTTGTTTGGTACGTGTATTACTATATCCCAATAACATGTTTTTTTATTTCCTCTATTAAAGTTGTAATAAAATCCTCTACGATCAAAATTAATTTAGTTATCACGAAATAAAAAATTTAAAATATAGAAGCCTTAATTTTGCCGATTTTTTATAATTATATTTATATTCTTATTACTCGGCAGGTAGTTTTAATTTTAAAAACTTTTAAAAAAAATTGTTGTTAGTCACGATTTTCAAAATATTTTGTAAAAAGATTAAGAGGATGTTAGTGCGATTGTTATAATACACAGTAACATAGTTTTTTAAAACTAATTTTATTCCAAAATGAATAAACTTAGCGTCAAAGTACCAATTATGAAAAATATTATTTAGAATATTATCTAGGGCGTGACATATCCGTTTAAAAAAATATTATTTTTTAAAAAATATACAGGCATTTCAAATTGTTGAAAATTTCATTTTTTTAATCTTTTATATCTACTGTTACAGTTGTTTAATTCTAAAACCGATATGTCAAGACCTAGATAATATTGTTATCTTTAATTTTCATTTTAGAATTTTTTTTCTAAAATAACTCTAAACTCGATTTTTAATTGTTTTACGTAGTTATGTTTGTTCCTATTAATTTTTTTTTTCATCCGCGATGTGCTGCTACAATGGACGTAGCGACGGCGGCGTGCATTACTCCCCCCCACTACAATTGACTGCATAAAGTTCATGCAATCATTATCGACGCGACGGCCGCGGCCGCGGCACTTGATTCCAAAGCATAATAATAATATTATATACTCGTACACATAGTACATAATATTATTATATTATTCTAAAATTAGAATGTAATGAAATTGTAATAGGAATATTATCTATATTTGATTCATCATTGAATAAAAGTATTATTACTATTTATTACAAGCATTTTCTACTAATGTAGATATTAATATACTAGATAGTATATTATATATATATATTATTATTATTATTATTATTATTAGGTAACTAGATAAATAGTTTCCTTTATGAGTACGACTTATAGGCACATAGAAATATTTAAATAAAGTGTAATTTGTACACTATTTTATTGACTAGGTTTTTGATCATTCCAATTTCACTAGGCAGTAGTGTATAATATATATTTAAATTATAGGAAAATAATTGGATAAAACCTAAAATAATTTACTTCAATTATATCAATAAATCATTTGTACCATATGTTGGTGCCTTTTTTTAGCGTTACTTTCACGTCACATATTCATGCTATATTCGTATTAGGGTTCTTACTGCTTTGACGCGCTTTTACGGCGTGAATGATTCATTCTTTTCGCGCCAAATTTACGAAATAACGAATATTATATTATATACATATTATTATTTTACATTTGACGTCTTTTGAACATATACAAATTTTATTTTATACTTTTGACTATCGTTATTACTTATAACTATGGCAAATAAAAAACGAAATGTAAAATGGACTTCCAGAAGTAAGATTGCAAAATCTCTTATTCAAAATAGGTGGTCCAAAAATGTAAAAACGTAAGTATTGCATGGTTTAATTATTATTAAATAGATTTTAAAGAGTTTTTTAAACTTTATATTATACGATAACTTTTTAGAATTACTTCGAATTCCCAATCATGTACAAATATATCTAATTCGAGTAATGTAGGAATCGAAATAAATGGTATAGATATAGTGGAACAAAGTATTGAGTCTCCAAATGTTAGAAGTGCTGTGTAAGTAATATTTGTTTTCTAAATATTTATATACCTATTTTTAATTTTAGTATTTTAGAATTTTATATACCCGATAAAATTATAAAACATTTATGATATAAACTTTGAGCTTTGACGAAATGAAAATTGTATGGCTTTTTATAATATTATATCTATGAATAATAATTAATAATTAACAATATATAAACATAGTAATCTAAAATACGTAAACATTTTTATATATTGAGCGGAACAAGAAATGTATTTGTTTTATAATGACTTGTATTTTTTAACTAAAATTTTTTTTATTGTTCCGAAAATTTGTTGAAGTATTATACTAATTAAACTATGTGATATGTAGATTAATAGACAGTGCGTCTTCAAATATTATTAATAATGAATTACCAACGACATCATTTAGTTGTTCATCATATGATACATTTAATGTTGCTACAACTAGTTCGATTCATACAAATATTTCAAATCTTGTGTAAGTTACCATATTATTATATTTATCTAATTGGCTGTGTAGAACTAGAATTGCTCGGAATGCGTGAAAAAATTCAGAAATATAATGTATTTCAACTGCATATTTTTACATTTTTTCAGATCTTATTAAATAATTTTAGATTCTAAGCGGAGCGCGAGAAATGTATTAAATTACAAAAAAATTTTTTTTATGATGTCTAAAAACATTTTTTTAGTAATAATGGTCTGATTATATACCAAGAATAGGTGGGTATGATTTCGGTATAAAGTTTCATCTATATAGTTAATACTTTGTTTAGCTTAATTTCGAATTTCTCAAACATTTTTCCTCGGGAGAAGAAAAATTACAAAAAAATTATGGGAAAATATCAAAATTCATAATTTTGTAATTTTGGCGAAATTAATTTATATTTTCATGATAACTAATGCATTTTTGAACGTATGGACTTGTAAATCTAGTTTTGCTTTGGCATTTTGCCCGATTTCAGCTTTTGTCATACATATCATACATTATAAATATAATCTAAATTCAATTATATGTAAACTAATAGGTGTACTTCAACGCCCCAAAAACTATACACAGACTATGTAACACCAATGTCAATCAATAATCCTGTACAATTAGATCAATATGTTGAATCTTATGTACTGACTTCAGAAACTGAAAGCAAAAATATTGAGTTAGAGTTAGTTTGATTAATTTTTTAAAAACATTAAGTAGGTTTAGATCATTATATTTATATTTTATTAATATATAGGGAGACTGTAGTTTTAACTGGTAGACGAATAGTGGATATTGGATATATTTTTAAACAAATTCAAAATAGCACGCATGATGGTGGTTTTGACTGTTCATTTATGAACATGAAGTTTGTTTCTGAAAGCCGAAATGGTTTTTTTTCAAGATTTAAATTTGTCTGTGAAATGTGTAATATAACATCTATAATTTCTTCAGACTCTAGTGAAACATTTCCTATAAATGAAGCTATAACAAATGGAACTATAGCAATTGGTAAGATTATATGTATAAATTTAAATAAATACAATAATTAATTATTAATTATTATTTACGAAATAGGTATTGGACAAACGCAATTATTTGAATTTTCTGCTGCAATAGAAATTCCTTGTATGGCACATACAACTTTTTCTAGAGTCCATACACAATTAAGTCAGAATATTCATAATGTAGCTTGGGAAGAAATACGTAAAGCAGGAGAAGAAGAAAGAAAATTAGCTATTGATGCTGGAGATATAGATGACGACGGAATACCATTTTGTACTGTAGTTGCTGATGGCCAATGGTCAAAACGCAGCTACAAGACAAAATACGATGCATTATCTGGAGTGGTAAATATTTTTATAATTTATTTTTATTTTTATTTTTTTTTTGTAATTTTTAAAAGTTTATGAAAATATATTTTAGGCAACCATTATTGGTTATAAAACTAAAAAAATTTTGTTTATTGGCATAAGAAATCGATTTTGTATAATATGTAGCCGTGCTAAATCTAAAAATGCATCTCCATCAAATCATAACTGTTTCCTTAATTGGAAAAAATCAGCAACTTGTATGGAAGCCGATGGAGTTGCAGAAGGTTTTTTGAAAAGTGTACATTTACATAATTTGAAATTTAAGAAGCTCATTGGTGTGTATAATTTATATATTACAGTATAATATTACTTTATGTACAAATGTATATAAAATTTTAGATATTATAACAATAATATTATTACAAATTGTATATTAGGTGATGGTGATAGTAGTGTCACCAAAAGATTATCAGAAATATTACCGTATGGTTCAAATTTTTTAGTTGAAAAAATTGAATGTCGTAACCACTTGTTACGCAATTATGTACAAAAATTAACTGTTATTGCTAAAAAAAAAAAATTTCCCATTAGTTTAAGAAAATTTGTTTTAAGTAATCTAATGCGATTTCGTACAGCTGTAGTAAAAGCTATACAATATAGAAAAAATGAAGAAACACCCACGAATACGAAAATAACCGGTAAATATAAATAATATTTAAAAATGTATGTAAGGTCACATATGCAAATTTGAATTTTTATAATATTTTTAGATTTATCAAGAGATCTATTTAACAGCCCTTATCATGTTTTGGGTGAACATAAAAAATGTGATTCATATTTTTGCAAAAGAAAAAACGTTGACGAAGAAATTTGGGTTAAACAAGCAGAAATGAGTGGAATGATGTTGGAAATCAATAGCATTGTTAATCGTTTAATTATACATTCCAATAGTTTGATAATAAATGTTGACAATAATATATGTGAACAATTCAATAGTGTAATTAACAAGTACATTTCCGGAAAAAGAATTAATTTGTCACAACGTAATACGTACAATACAAGAGTAGAAGCAGCAGTTGTAGCGTTCAATTCGAAGGAATACTTACGAGTAATAAATAAACATGTAACAAACAAAAGTCCAGGTATTTTTAATATAAATTATATATTTGTGTTTATAAAAACAGATATGTAAAATGAGGCCTTCCACCTCGTGTAAGAAAATTGTTCATGAACTGTTGTACGGACATAACAATAATAAATTAAAAGCTGTAGAGTATGGACGTGTTATGGAATCAGTTGCTAAAGAAAAATTTAATCTAACTTTTGATTTAAATATTCAACCTGTTGGTCTTTGTGTGGATAATGATGTTCCTTACTTAGCAGCAAGTCCAGGTAAGAGTCTTACCGTTGGACATTATTGTGATTTAAACATCAATTATTTTAATTTTTAATTATGTATTATTATTTTATCAATTTCTAACACATTTTAGATGGCCTTATTGGTTATGACGAAATAATCGAAATTAAATGTCCTTATTCCGCTAAAGATTATTCAAATATATTTGAGGCTATTAATGATGGAAAAGTAATAGTTTCAATTAAATATTATTTAATTTTATTGAAATTTGTAAATAATTTTCTCTAGATTAATTATTGTACACTTGATAAGAATAAGGAATTGGTTTCGTTAAAAAAAAATCATAATTATTATTTCCAAATTCAAACTCAATTACATGTAACTAAAAGGAACCAATGCCACTTTTTTATGTTTACTGAAAATTGGTGTTATAATATAAAAATTAAGTATTGCGACAACTTTTGGAATAAAAATATTCATCCTCTTTTAAACATGTAGGTACCTTAAACTTAATTACTCAAATAATTATTTGCAAGATTATATCTTTATGGAACATATAGCTAGTTAATACTGTTACAGATTTTATTATGAATGTTTATTGCCGGAACTAACAAACCCACAATTTGGAAAACGTTTGTTAATAAGTGACATTAAAGATCCCGATCGAATTTTAATACAACAACAAATAAAAACAAAACAGATAAAAAATAAAAAATAGTTTTAAACCTATATTGTTATTTGTAATTAATAAAAAAATACGACTATAATTTGTAATAATTTAATTTTAATAGATGGACTTTTTTATTGTGTAGTGCATGACGTATTATAGACTCGAGTCTAATATCTAATATTTATATATTTTAAAAAGTAATAACAAGATAAATATAATTTAAGCTATAATGTGTGATATATTTTATAAACTATATTTTTATATACATATTTAGGCAAACAATAGCTTTAATATATCAATAGTTTGTAGGCGCACGCAATTATACTATATAACAGCTATAGACAGGTTGAAGCACAGCCACGTCATACCATCCGTAGTCATAGCTATTATAGTTATTTCTAAAATAACCATAATTATGCGATGCGCACAGCACGAACGTTCACGAAACAATAAAACGCGCTCACAATTTGCGTTTTAATGGCACCCGTATCAGCCGAGCAATGTGCGAGCGTCGCGTGCTTGCGCCGTTACAAAAGTAACGAAAGCGCATTCTATGATGCATTGCTTGCGTTCTCGTTTCGGTATGACATCCTCTTAAGTAGTATATGATTAGACTTCGATAAAATTTTCAAACCGATAAATCAAAAATTGTAAAAAATATTAAACATTTTTGAAAAAAAGTTCTTAAGCTTAAAACTTTTAAGAAATTTGAATAATGAACTAAATAAAGTACCAATTTGCTATTGAAAGCACACCCTACCCTATATTACCCTATGGTAAGCGGACCATTATTTCAACCCGAAAAAATGTTTTCATACATAAAAGCAAACAACTTGCTATTATTTTTTCAAAGCTACAAGTTTTTTATTTTTTCATTATTTATTATATTAATAAGTTCTTTTATATCTGTCCATTCCAATCTTATTCGATGTCTACGATTTTTTGAGCACTAAGAAACCCAGAAGCCATAAAAAACTACTAAAAAAGAATACAAAAACGGGAAATATATTAAGATTCGCTCAGAATCGTATTTTCTAATGCAATATCATTGCATTCAAATCCTAATAGTTATAATATACCACTAATTTCTTTAAGGAGGAATGAAAAAGGAACGTCCTAAATTGACTTTCCTGCTTTTTTTATTTTATAATTTACTATACTAAATAATAAATAATATATAATATAACATATCAAACTTTCAGCCCAGTGTATTTAAAATCAAAATTTGTTATGGTATTAATATTATAAATTTATCTTATTGAGTCATTCACCTATATCTGGTTTTTTATTAAATTACTTACTGAGATTCAATTTGTGTTTAATTCAACGAATCAAAATTTTCAAAAATTTTATGCACTTTTAAGGTATGATCACGAATTGGTGTTGAAGTACTTGGTTCGTACTCTCTATTTATGTTATAATAGGACAATTGAAAATAAATTATAAATCTAGTTTCGAAAAATGCAAATACACACACTAATACTTACACAAAAGGAACATTATTCTCATTGAACTTACTAGTCTCTCCATATTCGAAAGTTAGTGAACTTTCATTAGTGGGTGGAAGTTCTCTAAATATAATTTATAATTATATAAAAAAACTAATTAATATAATAATATTATGTAGTAATATAGTAAATAATTATTATATTAAAAGTAACTACTAATTAAAATATTCTAATAATACTTACACTATAACTTTACACCTTTTTTTCTTAAGGGGAACGGATGCAACTATATTCCTATATGAAAATACACTAAAACGCGAATACTATTTCCGACCTTCAGACCGAACGGATTTTAAATATTGTTTTTTTATTAGAAAGAGGAAAACATTCTCCAGGGTGGCTAGTAGCTCAATTTTTAAATTTAATGAATGCATGTAAATAAATTAATGTTAAAATTTATAAAATTTGTAACACTTGAAAATTAAAAGTTTTCATATAAAAGGAAAAAAAAATCGAAAATCGGGCTACTAGCCACCCAAGATAATTTTCTTCTCTTTTCAATAGAAAAATAATTATTTAAATCGGTCCAGCGACTATTTTGGAAAGAGAAATCTACGAAATCACTTTGCATAAATGATATTTTAACGATTTTTGATAGATTGACAAGATATACCACGAGATTACGTTAGCGTAGGGAGTTTTACTGCACTAATTCCGACGGCGGCAACGCACACGTCATGGTCAAACCGGTTATAATATATTTTGTCACTTGCTGGGTATCTATGTAAATATAGAATATGAACAATACAATGTCATAAAAATAAAATAATAAGTAACTATAAATTATTGTTTACGTAAAGATTTGAACGATTGAACGTTCCTTATATTCTGTATAATATTATAAATGTAAATATGATTTTATTTTTATCTCGATTATCTATATAAAATTACAAAATTAAATATGTTTGATAATAAATGGGCTCGGAACTTATTGCATTTATATATTTTTAAATAATTGTCCTAAAAATTGCAATGTACGATTAAAGTATGTTTTAGGTTGTAACGAAATTAATAATACCAATTTAGTTTTGCATATTTATGCATATAATAAGTTTTTTTTATAAAAACATGCATATTTTTACGAATCGTAGTTTTTTTTTGTATATCTCCTATCTTTAGGTCAATATGGAATATATAAGCATTGATTATAGAATAGACTATTCTATAATCAATGATATAAGCGAGCAGCCAAACGCGTTGAAAACCGCCAAAGCTCAAGTAAAATACAATTTAGTCACGAGAAACGGGAATAAAATAAAAAACAAAATACAAAATGTTTTATCAAATAATAAAGGCTATTAGGCAGTTGCAAAAATTTCTGCAATATTAAATGAAGAAGAGGACAAAAATGGAATAAAATGAATAAAATCATAATCTATATTTATCTTATATAATAATGTTTATAAATTATAATTCAAATGAACAAAAAATACACAAAACTTGGGAATAGTGTTTTGATTATAAACAGGTCTGCGATATAGATTTATTGTATAAGATTATATTATACATAATTATATATATATATATTTTATTATGTGACAGATTGCGACCGGTCATAAATTATTGACTATTGTTCTAACGTATAATGCACATTTCGTAAACCTGTTTTTGTTTGTCATCTGATATGTAATTTTTAAATAGAATTTATACTCGAATCAAGCTGCAGCTAAAGCCACCTTGTGGTGTATAGTCTGTACTATTCAATTTAAACCGTGTATATAAATTGCAAAATGTAACCCCTTAATAAATAGCCGCATCCGTTCCCCTTAACACCTTTTTGTACATTTTTCATCCGCTGTATCATTGATATTTTTCTTGAACCGCGAGTTTTTGTAGCAGATATAGCTCTCACTTTTTTTGGTGACATATTTTATATATTTATAAGACAATTAAAAAAAAATGACACTTTATAATAATATAACTCTACAAATGTGACATATATTATATAATTATATAAATAATTAAAACGTAGGCAAATGTCGCGCTAGTACTGTAGTACTGTACTGTGCTAAGATCAGTAATAACTGTAAATCCTAAATAAATTCATAGTTCATTCATTTTTAATATTATTAATAGGAGTATGTATAGTATATTTAGTAAAAAGTATATCTATATTACTATTTATATTTCACGCGCTTTTATAATATCTCGTTTTAAAAAAAAAATATATGTATATATATTATAGTGTAAGTGTGATCCAGATAGTATACATATTCTATTATAAATGTCTATGGTGTATAATTCAGACCACCAAATTATTGTTGTTGAATCGGGATTTATTTTATTGTTTCCCAATTGTCTAATGTGTTGTTCTATTTTAATCATAGATAATGACATCAATGAAAAAGTCATTATAAGTAATATTATTATAGTGGTCGGCGAACGTTATACAGTATTCACGTTGAGTTGGCGACACAATATCTCCTACTTCGAAGTAGGAACGGAGAGGGGTTACGTTAATTTATAGTTGTACTCAGTGGCGGCTCGTGGGTGCTAGTAGTGGAGGTGCGACTTTAAATATAATACTGCTAGTTATAGGTATAAAAAAATTGTTAAATTAATTATAATAAAATGAAACACAATACACATATTATTATTTTAAAGTTTAATATTTTATTCATAAATAGTAAATTATATCATGTGTATGAATTATGGTATTATTTTAGGAATAAAATCCATCCGTCTGTTTTTTGTTAATGAAAAATCGTCGATTACCTTTTTATTAAATTCTAGATCTTCGCTTAGCATTTCACTTTCAATACTAAGCATGGCTAATGTATTTCGTCTGTCTTCTCCCATGGTGCTTTGCAAACAAGTTTTAATTCGTTTTAATGTGGAAAATCCACGTTCGGCTTCCGACGAAGTCATCGGAATGACTACTAATAATTTAAGTACTTCCTTAAATAAAACATTCATATTATTTGTTATGATATAATTAATAGTAAGAATAATACCTTTTAATAAACGAAAGTCTTTACGGCTATAAATAACCTCAAGTTCAGTTCTTAAACGTTCTTTTATAAAGAAAGGATAGCAATTTATAGTTTTTTTGTAAATAATCGATTGGGAATTTATTGTTAAATTTTGGGTAAAATTCGTTTTGAAAAAGCAACGCTGTAGTTAGATGTTCATTAAAACTAAAACGACATTTTGCTTGAGTTATTAAAACATCACATACTTCTAAAGCAATAATTCTTTTCGTAATATTTGGGTCTTCGCTAGTTTTTCTTTTATTTGAATGTATTATGTCTGTTTGGCTTAAAACTGTTGAACAAATTGATGACATATTATCGCGAATTTCAATTATTTCATTTACAAATAATTTTATTGAGTTGTTTACTTGAACAGGGTCTGTTAATCTAGCTTGGACAGAACTATATAAACAATCAACATGTGGCATAATTTTATGAAAAATATTCAACCAAAATAAAAAATCAGTATCTTCTAGAAGCCTTTTAATACCAGTGGCTTGATTAATTGTTTTAGCTTGTAAAGTTATTTCAATTATTTTATCCATACAAATTATCAAGTCTTCTCTGTGTTCAAAAACAGTATTAACGGTTCTTATATTAAAATTCCATCGAGTCTGTATTACTCTTGGCAAACGAATACCGACTACTTCATCTAACACTGATACCCTTTGTGGTGAATGAGAAAAAAACAATGGTATTTCGGTTAAATTTGAAAAAAATATACGAATTTGCTTATTTTTTGAAATTGATTGAATCATTATAAGATTTAATTGGTGAGCATAGCAGTGGATAAAAAAAGCGAATGGGTACTTTTCTTTTATCTGCACATTAACACCAGCTTTTTGGCCACTCATAACAGCTGCACCATCGTATGACTGAGCAATTAATTTATTAGGTGATTTTTCTAGTAGAGGATCAATTAAACCAAAAATAGTTTGTGATAATGCTTCAGCATTATGTCCATTTGGATTCTCAAAACCCCCAAAACGCTCAACAGGTCGACCTTGAACTTCGTATCTTAGTATAAGAACCAACTGAAAGGTATTTGAAATATCAGTGATTTCATCAACAATTATGAAAATAAATTCTGACTGTTGAATTTCATTTACTATTTTATTTCGACATACTGCTAGAATAGAGTCCAACAAATCATTTTGAATTATTTTGGAAGTTCCTCTAAAAACAGTTGATTTTTCAAAATGATCACGTAAACTAGAGTCTAAATCAGTACAAAAGTCGAGAATTTCACGAAAAACGCCCTGATTTTTTGAAGATATTTTTTCATCATGACCTCGTAATGGTAATTCGTGTTTACCACAACATTTAAGAGGACGTCATACCAAAACGAGAACGCAAGCAATAGATCATAGAATGCGCTTTCATTACTTTTGTAACGGTGCAAGCACGCGACGAACGCACATTGCTCGGCTGATACGGGTGATGTTAGAACACAAATCGAGAGCGCGTTTTATTGTTACATGAACGCTCGTTCTGTTTATTTCGCATAATTATGGTTATTTTAGGAATAACTACTACGTACGGCCGGCGCGGCGACTACGTATTTATGACTTCTAACCTGTCTATAAAAAAGTATTAGGATAGTGCGCGCCCACAAAATAGTTATATACCTACTATTGTTTATCTAAATATAAAGTTTATAAAATCTGTTATATATCATAGCTTAAATTATATTTATCTTGTCATTAGTTTTTAAAATATATAAATATTAGGTACTTACTAAACTCGTAGGTAATTACTCGATTTTTCGTGTAATGTGTATTAATCAAATTGACAAAATAATTATATAAATAATCAATTGCACTAAGCATCATACTTGTCTAATTTTTAATTTATCAATATTATCATCAGGTATATATTATAGTAGTTATTACTTATTTAAAAACCTATAGGTTTTACAATATTATTATTACTATAGAGCTTCTAAATTATAATTAATATTATAGTATACTTATCCTAATTGTTACAATTTATATTATGTCTAATTAAAAAAAATGTGAATTATAGTTAAATAATATAAATATAATACATTATTAATTATTTTCTTTTTTGTCTTTTGAACATTCAATATAAATTCAGGATCTATCATATCACTTATTAAAAAACGTTTACCATATTGTGGATCGACAATCTCTGGTAATATACATTCGTAATAAAATCTATTGGAACATAAAATTAATTAATTAAAAAATTGTATTTTAAAATGTTTGTATTGGTTATACCTTATACTTTATACAACTTAAAATGATAATAATAAATATATTTATAGTTGTACCTTTTTAATTTTAACTCCATTTTATCACTCCAAAATTCTGGATCATACTCAATTTTTTCAATGTGAGTCCAATTATTAGTATATACAATTAAATAACATGTATTCCTTTTTGAAACTCTTAATTGCCCAATTATTTGATAATAATAATTATTATCGTGTTTTAATGATATTGTTCCATTTTCATTTAATTTTAAAAAGTTCACCTGTAAATATAATATGTTATAAGTTCATTTTATTTTAAACTAAAACTAGTTAATTTATTTCTATATAAACAAAAAAAATTGTATAATTAAAAATACAATAGACAATCGTACTTTTTTGTCTCTGATGGCATCTTCTATAGAATGGCTGTCTTTAGCTGAATATGGACATTTTATTTCAAGTAGAAAATCATTATCGATAATTCCATCTAAAATTTCAAAACGTTACAAATTTAATTTTTACACATTTTTACTACATTATATATTAACATATCAATTTTTATAAATTTATAGTTTGTTTTAATACGAAAAAAAGTATCAAAATATTCTACTTATTTTCACCTGGCGATGCTCCTAAGTATGGATATTCTTCATCGATAAATAAACCGCAGTTATTAATTTTTAATCCCATTTTGTTTTCAAAATATTTAAGAGCTATTTGTTCAGTATCTTTACCATATTTACACATTATAGACTCATTAACACTTGTAGAAGAACTATATAACTTATTGAAAACCATATTTTTACAAGACGTTGTAGGGCGCATTTTACATATTTTCCCGAAGTCAGAAGCTGTAATACGGTTACGCCTTTCTGTGAACCATCTAGAACTAAAGCTTTGTTGTCTAGTATCAATTTCTAAGTTACTACGTTGGTACTTAGAAAGTGTTATGGATTGAATGAATTCATTTTTTTTTATATTTAATTCTTTGAGCGTACATCTGTTTTCTAAAGGTAATGGTTCAGCAAGACCGTAAAATTCATCTGGACCTGAATGTTTTGGTTTTTTAAATTTTTTCATAGGAAATAGAAGACGTCTATTTTTAAAATTTTTATTTTTACATCGTTTTGATGTTAAAAATTGTTTACCAATCATGCCTTTAACACAAATACGAGTTATTTCTAAACTATTTAAATATATTAATTTTATTCTATATAAAATTTGTTTTTATACCTGGACTTTTTTGCATAATTTTTTTATGAACCGTTCCAAGGAAATTCCCACTTGTATTAAAAGAAATAATTGCAGCTTGAACTCTTGTATTATAGGATTGTTTTAGTGAAAAATTTATCCTTTTTCCTGCAATGTATTTATTAATCACGCTGTTAAATTGTTCACACGAATTATTAGTAACGTCATATATAAGACTTGATGCATTGTCGACCACTCTTCTTAAAACTGATAAAATATCACGCATAAGTCCACATTTTTCAATAGCTGGTACATGGTTTTCAGAATTTTCTGGCTTCTTACAAAAATAATTATCATAGTTTGTATGTTGCCCAAAAATATGATATGGACTGTTAATTATATCTTGTTGAAGTTCTATAATAAATTATATAAGTAATTATTAATAAGATAATATAATTATTTTATTTTATATAGTTTTATTTGCCTTTTATTTTGCCAGCTTCGTTAATGTTCATTTTTTTTCGATATTCAACTGCCTTCCGAATAGCTATACTGAATTTTATAATATTTTTCGTAATTAATTGTCTTAAAAATATCGAGAATTTTGTATCTTTAGTTAATGCAGACAATTTCATATTATAATTTCTTTACAAATGGTTCCGACATTCAATTTTTTGTAGTAATTGATGTGGACCATAAGGAACTATCTCTAATAGCTTTTTCAAAACACTGCTATCGCCATCTCCTATAACGTATAGAAATAATAAAAATACATTGTTGTCGATTTATTTATTAATTATTTTAATACCAATTAGTTTATTATATTTTAAACCATGCATATTTATGCTTTTAGTAAATCCTTCAGCAATTCCATCAGCTTCCATACCAGTTGCTGCTTTATCCCAGTTTAAAAAACACTTATGGTCTTTCGGAATGATTTTTAATGCTCGAGCTCGTTCACACATACAACAATATCGGTTCCGTATTCCCACAAATAAAATTTTGTTAGACCGAAAACCTATAATTGTAGCCTAAATTTCATAATAATAATGTTTTTATGTATTTATAATTTATGTTATAATATAAAAACAAAATTCTTACAGCTCCTGACAATGCGTCATATTTTGTTTTGTAACTCCGCTTTCCCCATTGACCATCAGCAATTACGGGACACATAGGTATACCATCAGAATCAATATCTCCAGCTTCTTTAGCTAATTTTACTTCCTCCATGCCAGCCAATCGCATTTGTTCCCAAGCTGTTTGTTCAATTGCAACACTCATTTCATCAAACATTTTTCCATATGAATTACTTGATATATAAGGTATATCTAAAATTGCAGAAAACTCGCTAAGTTGAGTATATCCTATTCCAATTCCAACGCTGGCCGTAAAAACAGCTTTATTGATAGGAATATATGACGCATTTTTTTCGAAATCAATTTTTGTCGTATAATTACACATTTTACATTTGAATGTCCATGTGGAGTAATAGCCATTACGAACTTCTTTGATCAGTTCAGAGTTCAAAAATGAACATCCAAAAGTATTATTATGACTATTATTTTGTAATTGTTGAAAAATATAAAAAATATCGACAACTCTACGGCCAACCCTACATATTTAAATAAAAATAAAAATAAATTAAATTTTACGTGTAAGAAATATGGATAAAAACGTTTTAAAATAATTAGGTAGGTACCAACTTTCTCCAATATTTGTTTTTAAATCATTTGTAAATTCCGCAAAATTTAAACTCGTTTCGTGCATTACATTTAAATTTGGTGGTAATGTTGAGCTAAATTAATTACATAAAATAAATTTTACAATGCCTATCATTAATTAATTAAATTAATTAAATTGTATATACTCAATAGTAGTAGATTCTGATGAAGCGCTATGTACTATATTACGTACGTTTTCGTTGATAATACCATTTGAAATTTCACTAGACAAACGAAAAATATTATAGATAGATATATATTTTTATAATTATATTCTTATACTACACTAAGACATAGATAAAATAGGTAGGTACTTACGGAATAATGATATTGTTCTCAATATTATTCTCAACATTGTTCTTTTTAGTTCTAAGAGCTTTCATTCTTTTAATTATTTTTGATTTTGAAAGTGGTTTTTACCAACAAGTTGTTTAATGTACATTTTAGATATATATTTTATATTTTAATATTTTGACAACAAAACCATGAACATAAAATAATATAAGAAAATAAAACAAAATCGCGCATTGAATAATTATCTTTTTGTTTCGTGTACATCTGAATGCATTCACATTCAAAAGACAAATGAAGGGCTACTAATATTTACGATGACAATTGACCAAACTAAATATATTCATAGTTTAGTAATTCTTAAACTATAAATGTTCTGAACAAATAAAAGTACAAAAATTGTTATTATTATACTTTCCCTGTATTATAATTCATAATCGTATTATTTTACTTGCATTTGTTATAATATGGGTTTTATATTCTAAATAGTTTGGTAAAATATTTCTGTGTAAAAAAAAAATTTCTATACCTATAGTTTTGGACTCTGGAAAATGATAACATAATTTTGTTATATATCATACAATTATAGGTACGTAGTGGTAGTACCTATGTAGTATAATTTAGTATGTATATAGGGACTCAGCTAATAAATAATAAAATACATTTCGGGTAATAAATAAGTATAAATATATTGATCTTATAACTCTATTTATTCATATTATATGATTGTATCCTATAATGTTATTGCGTTACCATGTCAGCTTGTTAGTTACATAATATACAAAAAAATTATTTATATAATATGTATATACTGAAAATTTGCATATACTTTTTGTATAAATAAATAAGTTCAAAAATCACGTATCTCGTGCTGAATATAAGTATAGCATAATTTATTTTATATAATTAAATAAACAAAACTATATAATAATTATTAATTAATAATGTTTTTATACTATCGGTATACGATATAAATAAAATTATTTGTAAAATATTCATTATTACTCGTTGATGGATTATTGTTGATTCGCTGTATATAAATTATAAATAAACTTATTTTGACCGCTTTCTCAGAAAGACAGATAAGATAGTTCATGACTATAAGAGACGGACAGACGCAACGCGACAATTATACCCGCCAATATTTCTTAGTACCTCGGACTGCCACTTGTATGACAAGAGCAGCACTTATTTACGCTGCAAACGTAGTTATGTTTTTGAATATCAAAAAATACGTCCATCGCCAAACTGTTTTTCTCTTTACCTAATTATTGTAAAATTACAATTTTAGTGTCATTAAAAAGAGGGGAACTTAATCTATTATCTCTCGTCGGTTTTTTTTTATAACTTAAATATAGCCTTTACAATTTACGTTCAAGTTTTTTATTTTTTTTGTTTTTTAACGGCTCCATTTCAGTATAAAATTTTGAGTTATACAAAAAATCCCACGAGAGATAATAGAATAAGTTCTCCTCTTTTTAAGGACACTAAAATTTTAATTCTACAATTGTTAGGTAAAGAGAAAAACAGTTTGGCGATGAACGTGTTTTAGTATAAATTTTCGAGTATGCTACGTCCTCTTAATACAATTTAGAATCTTATCTAAAACATAGCGATTTTTATCTACTAACTCGTTATGGCGTTGGATACCTATTTTATAACCAATATCAATTTGATGTCTAATATTAACTTTGCCTAACAAATTCAAGTTTGTCGCATTGTGAATATGTTTGAATGAATTTTCATGCTTAACAATTTTTGCATTTAGATGTGGCAAATCAGTGACTCCTATTTTAGTCCAAGCTGTTTCGCCACCAAAAAGTAAACAAGGAAAACAGAAAAGAGCTTGTTTTATTTCACATCCACATAACCATTCATGTTTGAGATATAATGCTGTATTAAAATTCCGAAAATATTCACTTTTTCCTTTTTTATATTTAGTCCTTAAATCTTTTAATTCCGGTAAAGGCCTGCCGTTATTTTTTATAGTTAATTTTTGTTCGAAGGATAATGCAGCAAATTTAATATTTATCAAATAATGTACACAATTCGACATGTTGAACTAAACTAATTAAAATTATAAAACAATATATCTTATACTTGTAAGTTATGTCATTGATATTATGTATCTACTTCATACTAGTCGCAAGTCACAGTAGAAAATGAGAATGAAAATAATAATAGGGATTACCGATAACGGCGAGCGTACACGCAGTTTATTCTAAAATAAATTACCCAATATAGAAGTGTTATAATATTTTATAGTATGGACGATCGTCCAAAACCTACGATAAGATTACAGCCGAAATGTACCCGCACGCACACGATAGCGAGCCCGTTTATAATATACGTTTCAATGTATTGCTTGGACGACGCTGCCAGTCGTAAAAACAATATATTTTAAACTGACATGGCGTATGAGTGGTATGACAACAATCAACGATCTATTAGTCGCAGATAGCAGTAGAAATAGAAATGAAAGTAATAAATAATAATAAAAGCGATTATACATAATTAATCAATGCTAATATATCAACCGATAACGGCGAGCATACACGCAGTTTATTCTAAAAATAAATTACCCAATATAGTATACTAATATTTGACATTATGGACAACGCTAACAGTCGTCCAAAACCCGTATATAAGATCGCAGCCGAAACGTACCCGCATGCTATGGTATCTGAGTGAAATAACTTGCATAATGTTTGCATACAACAAATGTAATATAAACATATTTTTTTTAAAAATGTAGATACAATTCATTTTCTTCTTTTCAATTTTAGTAGGGGGTGCGATCGTCCCGTCGTCCAAACCACGAGCCACCGCTGGTTGTACATTTACGCCACCAGGGAAAAAATAAAATAATATATTAATTTTTTCATACAATAAAAATTGTTTTGCGCGGGACAGACTTACTTAGGCTGTATAAATGATCAAATGATCAAATTTTCATAATACCTAGACGAGAATTTTATCTATGTTATAGCGTTTTTATTTTTTTAATAACATGACTCAATCATTCTTAATATGTAAATAAAAATACAACAAAAATCTGTATTTTTACATATTAATAACTTTGTTTCAATAATTGATATTAAAAAAATAAAAACGCTACGACATAGGTATAGTTCTCTTTAATATATCATGAAAATTTGGTAATTATATCATTAATACTTCATATAGTAAGTTTGTCCCGCGTATAACAACTTTTGTGATCAATTTACGACTGGTGTGGCGTCCTCTTAACCTATACCATCGAAAAGCCAGCAAAATTTTCTATAGCGTGGTGCTAATAAAAAAAAATAAATAAATATTGCAATATATTATACTAATTATCCATTTCAAAATTTACCACGAATATAAATTACATATGTAAATATGCAAAATAAATTTCAAATCCCTACGATCAATATTCAAGGAGTTATCATTCCTTTTCAAAGAAAAACTTTTGGAAAATTCTAAAAGTGAGCTTAATAAAGTACCAAGTAGACAACATTTGCAAGCAAAGCATATGCTATACGTGATAATTGGACCATTATTTCTACCCGAAAAAATGTTTTCATACATACTTTAAAAAAAATCTTTGTAGAAACAATACATTCATCGCTCCGCTCAGAATCTAAAATTCTACGAATATATTAATTTGTTTTTATTTTATTATGAAGTAAGAAAAAAAATATATTAAATTAAAATAATATAAATTAAGATAAGTAATATGTATTAAACATAATACCACAGAATAATTATTTTGAGATAATACTTCAACGACAATAGTTTAAAATCATGAAAAAAATATTTTGTTACAATATCTATAATTAGAAAAATGACCATAGGGTATTACCGTGGGCATTACGTTAGAATTTTATTTGATTAATATAACTATTTTCATTGCCAGATAATTTTCGTTTAAACATGTAAAAAGTGAGAAGGTCGATTATGGAAGTTCATCTTTCGTACCACTAATTGTTTACTTATTACATATAATACCTACTACCTTTTAGATCAGGATTCGGCAACTTACGGACCGTGATCCGGATTCGGACCGCGGAAGGCAAAACTCTGGACCCTGTCAACACATTGTACTTACTTCATTATGTTATTTACTGTAATAGTATTATTATTAATAGAAAATATTTATTTTATTCTATTTATCAAACTCAGATTATAGATATATCATAATTCATTGCAAATATTTTATCGGGCAGATAAGAATCGGTTATTTTTCACATTAAATTTCATGGTAAATTATTACTATTATTATTGTATAATAATTTACCTATTATTGTAATTATATAATCTAAAATCTAAATTTACTGTAATAATTAGATAATTTTTTTTTTTCATACTCCTAATATAGTACTTTTTAATATAAATTAATTGTAATAACTACATATTTATTTTTATACTGCTATTTTTAAAATATAAAGATTTGAAAAAGATTTTTTCACTGGACCTCATTGATTTATTATTTTAATCTTTAGGATTAGGACTCCAATAGAAATTACTTGCCGACCCCTGTTTTAGATCATAGGTATTACCTATTAACCCTCACGTCAGTCACATCTTAATGAGTTGCACACACATTTCTATTTTAAATTTAAAAAAAGACGTTCCTCGGACTTCGGAGATATTAGTGGTTTGTTATAATTACGATTTGAATGCAATTATATTGTATTCGAAAATACGATTTTGAGCGAAACTCGATATATTACTATATATTATACTGATTGGTCATTTCTCTAATGTAGAACACCTATGTGAGTACTGAAAACAATTTTCAAGCGCCTATGATCAAAATGTAATTAGTTATCATAAAACAAAAAAATTTTAAATAAGGGAAACCGTATATTTGCTGATTTTTTGGTAGTTTTTCTTCTATAAATAAGCTAAATAAAGTACCAAGTAGACAAAATTTTTAACCGAAAACATTTGCTTTACGTCAAAATCGGACCATTATTTCTATCCGAAAAAGTGTCTTCATACATAAAAAAAAATAATATCATAATATTCAATTCTACTAATACTAAAAAAATATTCAAATTTTAAAAGCATATAAAAGAAATTTGTCAATCACGATTTTCAAAATATTTCATTAAAAAATTAAGTAGTATATGGTTAAGCATGTATAAAATTTTTTAAAACCAAAAATTGCAAGTAATATTAAATGTTTTTGGAAAAAAGTTCAAAGCTCTATACTTGGCCAAAAAATCAACCAATCGTTTTCCAAATTTCTTTTATTGTATAATGCAGAACACCTATCTTGGTATTAAAAAAAATTTTCAAGTTACCACAATCAAAACTCAATTAGTATTCGAAAATAAAAAATTTAAAATAACAGAAACCGTATTTTTGCTGATTTTCGGGAATATTACCTTTAAAAGCTTATAAAAAAAAATTTTCTCTCAGGATTTTCAAAATATTTTGTAAAGCGATTAAATAGTATATGATTAAACTTCCGTAAAATTTTCAAAATGATAAACCAAAAATTGTAGGAAATATTAAACATTTTTGAAAAAAAATTAAAAGCCCTATTTTTGTGTGAAAAATCAACCAATCCATTTTAAAATTTAACCACACTTGTATAATACTTATGTTTATACTTAAAAAAAATTTCAAGTCCTTACGATCAAAGCTTAATTAGTTATCACGAAATTAAAAAATTTAAAGTAACAGAAACCTTAATTTTGCCAATTTTTCACCATTTTTTGGTAGTTTTTCGTCTCCCAAGGAAAAACTTTTTGGATTTTAAAAAAATAAGCCGAATAAAGTACTAAGTAGACAAAATTTACAACCGAAAGCATACGTTAAAATCGGATCATTATTTCTACTCGTAATCGTGCTTTCAGACATAAATAAAAAAATAAAACATCTTTGTAAAACCAATACATTCATCGCTTCGCTCAGAATCTAAATATATATTTATATATAAAATAAACAGAAAATCAACACAATATTTAAAAATAATTAGCCTTACCATCAGCTTCTGTAACGTGAACACCAATAGAATTTTTTTTCGAGGTTCTATCCTCATTGTGTGCTCTTTTTTCTTCTAGGTTCATGAAAAACACATTTTTAGTTATAATATGGGTTCGTTATACAACTATAGTATAGGTAGACGTTTAAAATCTTAAATAGTTAAATTATTAAAGTCGAATTCATTAGGTACTTACTTTTTCCTGATGTTGATTCCTCGTCAACAAACGAATTGCCTTGTTTTTTAAAAAAGAATTTTGATATAGTTTTCGAAACTTTTGACCTTTCAACTACTATTTTACATGCACTTATGTGCCTTTTTCAATTGGTATCATTTAAATTGGATTTTTGTTTTCCGCATAAGCAAACCAAACTCTTATGTAATTCAGACATTTTAATAAAAATAACAAATAAACATTATTCATTAAACACTTAATGATACTTCGCAATTAACTAGGTACCTAGCATTAAATTATAATGTTCATAAACCACCGTCTATAGTTTTATACGTTAATACGTCATACAGGAAACAAATGTTGAATTCGAATATTTAGTTCTAGGTATAAAAGATTTAATAAGCAATAAAGTATGAACGGAGCACAATAAAATTATAATTAGACTTTTTTATTTGTATATTTAATTTTGTTGATCCTTAATGTGTATTGTAATATATAAATAACTATTAACTGGTAAGTGACAATAACAACTAAAAGTAGGTAAATCCATCTTATACTGACAAAAATACGCTGGTCTCTGAAACGATCTATTTATGAAATTATTTCCATAAACTGCGTATAAAAATTAAAAACGCACGTATCATACGTGGCACGTGCCGATGTGAAACGGGCATTATGTCTAATAAGAAATAAAAATAAACAAAAAGAATGCTAAATATGTTTTCAAATCCGAAAACCAAATTCCA
The DNA here is from genome assembly GCA_013282895.1 of Eriosoma lanigerum. Taxonomy (NCBI): domain Eukaryota; kingdom Metazoa; phylum Arthropoda; class Insecta; order Hemiptera; family Aphididae; genus Eriosoma; species Eriosoma lanigerum. Next base: position 27,076,206 of record CM023362.1, on the reverse strand, counting down.
GAAATAATCAAAAACGATTATAATCCGAAGACCAAATACTAAAATTTTAAAATCCGTTTTAACTCCCTGGTTGGAACATGTTATTATCATAAAAATATATAAGTACATTAATCTTTTCAACAGACATTATTTTGACTAAGACAACACCAGAGACTGATGGTGAAGACAACAACAACTTACTATTGCTATTGCTTTTTACAGGTATAGAAGTGAGTTATTATTATTATTATTATTATTATTTTTTTTTTGTAGTTAAAACTACAATGTTTATACGTTTAACGACACGGTGCCTTATATA
>CM023362.1:27060496-27075408 GCA_013282895.1 Eriosoma lanigerum | reverse complement strand
TTAGTAAGTTTATAATAGTTTGAATGAGCACAAAATGTAACCACACCATTTACACATAATTATATAGTTTTTATAAAAATATAATATATTATTAAATCTGTATTGTTGTGTGTAATTGACAGTTCAAAGTCTATATTCAATAAATTCATTGATATTGTTCATGTAATTATGAATAATCTTGAATTATATTGATTTATAGTGGGATGATATGTTGTGTTTATGCTAATATTTTTATATTATTTTTTTGTATTAATTTTTCAGGTATTTAATATAAATATATACATTAAAATACCATGTAATTAATTTACAAGACAATTAATGCCAAAAATATTAAGCAGTGGCGTACAAATGGGAGGGTTTTCGGGATAAATCAAGACCAAAAAATCCAATTTTGAGATGATTAGAATGAAAAATATACATTGAAAATGGCATCATGTGTATAAAATTAGGTATTTGTCAATTATGTTAGAATCACAAAAAGATACAATTAAATGTTTACTATTTACACAAAAACTATTTTTGTGTAGATATTAAAATATTGTTTATCATTATAAATTTATAAGTGGTTGGTGCAGATCATTTATTAATGAGTACTGTATAGGCAATATTGTAAATATATACAGACGCGTGTGTCACTGTGTGAAAAGTAAATGAACATTAGTGTGAGTGTGCTATTATTTGGCTTATCGGTCAATTCCTTGAAATTACAAACCAACAATTATTAGTATTTTGTCACCTACTAAACTGGTTAATTTATTACCACCCATAGTTGATATTAATTTTATAATAAATAATACAATAATTATAATAAACACGCGAATCATTATAGGAACCGAGCAACCATAGTATACCACCAATATTTTTTCTGAGTGAAATCCAATATAATATAATATATCATACTGATAATCCTTTCCATAATTTAACACGTGTGGAAATTAACTATGAGAAAAAAAATTACACGAGTCCCTACGTACAAATACCGGTAACTGCATTAGTTATCCAAAAATATTTAAATTCAAATACACGGCAACCGCAATTTCGCTGTTTTCCGTCAATTTGTCTATTATTATACAGGTAATATACTATATTATAAAAAAACAAATATTATGTTTATTATTTATATATAATTATATTAATATTCAATTAATGAAGTTCATTGACAAGCTGAGGCAATAGATATTCTAAATAAAATGTTTTCAATTGTTTTTCCATTTTATTTGAGATTATTAGAAGTTAGGTAAATTTTCGCCCGCTTATTATACTAAATGCGTGACAAATATAGATTGTTCCAACCTCCTTAAAAAACAAATATATATATATATTGTAATCCATTAATGAAGTTCATTTTTAACACAAATAAATGGAATAACGAGAAATAAGTATTACCCAAGTATAAATTATCACCATGATAATGTCGATGAGTGACTGACTTATTACTTGTCCATTATGTACTTATAGCACACTCATTCTTTATATTTACCTATAATTATTATTTTGGGCCTTTATTTAATTCGTGTCTTTTGATTTTAGTAATATAAATTATAATAAATCAAATTTAACGATCAAATCATTGAATCGTTATCGCAAGATATGGAATATTAATATAATCGTTGCAATTCTTAGAAATACTATTACATACGTACGCGCATGCACATATATCGAATAAACACTCAAATATATTTCACAATTAATAAATCGAATAAAAAGCACAAAAAGCGGGAGAAAAATTCACCTAGTTCTTATGGTTAAATTATTATTTAAAAAATTATTAAAATTCCTTATGTTGTTTTCTATGATATGTAGGAAATTGATTTTTAATTTTATATTTAGCTAATGTTACCATGATACGAAATGAATTCACTGTTTTTTTTTTTTTTACATATAGTTCTACGAGTCATAGGATAATAAAATAAAAATATTTTTCCTACATATCATGGAATATAGGTTAATAAATTTAAATTATTTTTCAAAATTAAAATTGGACTATTAAAAGTTAGATAAATTTTCTCCCGCTTATTAGTCTAAACGCATGAAAAATATTGATTGCTCTAGCCCCCTTAATACTAAATTGTCTCTGTGCAGTGACCAATTACCCGTGTGTGTGTCTATTTTTGTAATGGCATACCCGCATACCAGCGCGGCGTCTTCGAAATCTTAATTAATAGGTCTATGATCGAAATATTATTTTAATTTATAACTTTATCCCTTAATAATTATAATTTATAATAATAATTATAAATTAAATTATTTATAATAATATACACGATTGTCTTAATATCCGACGACCAACGTACAGTGTCGTAATCTGTCATTCAGTCGTTCAGTGTACAATTGTTCTATAGTCGTTGAAGTGTCGTGAATCGTATTTCAAATATTAAATTATTATCAAAATCAATATTATCTAGTGTCTGTCTATCTGCAATAGTAATCTAAAAGGTAAATAAATTTTATGATTAATTTGTTTATAGGTAGTCTTAAATATTATTAATGCATTTGGTATACCGTATACACTAGAACATTTTTTATTTGTAAATTAGACGACATAATCATAATGTAACCAAATGAATTTACAAATACATAAACGTATTAACAGTGTTCTAAATACTTATGCGTAAAACTGTTTCAGTATTTGAGTATTGGTATGCAACTACAAATACTTATTACAATTATACAGATTGTACCTACTTAAATGTTTTGGTATCTGTAGTTTATTAATGTTTTTGTACATTTAATTTATAAATGCATATAAATATATAATGTTCTATATTAATATAAAATTGAGGTGTTCAAATTAAAATATTTATGATTCGATGAAAGGTTTATTAATGACTAAAGTTAAAGCAATAATAATATTGGTTTTATGATTTCATGAATGTACGCCACTGGTAGTAAATATTTTAATAGGTTTCAAATATTATAAACATGTAATGGATTTAAATTTGTTATAGGTTTATATAATATGCTGGATACAATCTCCACATTGAAGATAATTGAGAGTTGATAAATGACTAACCTTTTTACTAGTTAAACTAGACAAATATTAAGGTAGTTTATATTTTATTATAAATAAGTAGATGTACTTATAAAAAAAAATACAATTTAAAGACTATCAGTTTAGGTTTATAATTGTTTTCAGAGTTAATGGTCGTTACTTGGTTTGTTTGCTAACCATAAATAAACATAACATGTTCCATACCAATGAAACATATTGATTTATACAGCTATTAGACCATAAAGTCTAATATTATAATATCATTTTATTCTAATAACTTTTTTATAGTATTTCTGTATTTGTTCTTAACTTGTGAACAAATTATTAAAACCAATTTAGTAGATCATTGTTTTAGTAGATAAGTAGTATAATGTATATTTTTATATGTATTTCCTTCTTATTTATTTTAAATTTGTACAATGAAGTTAACCAATGGAGATGAATTTTTATTCTTATTATTTCTTAATAATTAATGTATTACATTGAACACAATATACTAAAGTAATATATTTTATTGAAAATAATTTTAAATTTTATTATTCTTTTAGGAAAATATATGCATTCATTTTGTGATTGTTCAATATAATTTAATACATACTGGTGCTTTATACAGATGATGCGATATGGAAAAAAATAGTCCTGGCTAATCCTCTCCATTCCTAGACTCCCATTCTATTTAGGTCCTATTCTACTACATCTATCCATCTTTTCCTTGGTTGTCCTCGAGGCCTTTTTCCTGTAGGCTTCCACTCCAGGACTATCCTGTTTTTATTGTCTATGTGACCTAGCCATTGGATCTTTGTCCCCTAATGAAACTCAATACTGATGCTATTTCCATTTCATCTTGTAACTCTTTTGTTATACTTGCTCCTCCATGTTCCTTTTTCATATACTGTTCCACATATTATCATCCATATTTTGTTCTCAAGAGTTTTCTTTCCGTATTGATTGTGGTAGTCCATGCACCCATATGTGACTGTGGGTCTTATTATTGATGTGTACAAACTCTTTTAATTACTAATATATATAAATAAAATAAATAAATGTTTAAAGTAAAGTATTAAATATATATTTAATGATTAATGTAGTCGATTACATACCTATATCAATAAATAAATTATTTTAGTATAATTTTAGATACAAGTAATAGTTTCTATACAACTTCTAATTTATAAATTTCACATTATTCAATGTGATCTATTTAGTTACTTATTTAGTGTTATACTGATGCAAAACTTAAAAAAAAAAAATTCTCATAATGCTAAAGAAAATGGTAATTTTTTCTATTTATGACAACATTATTTTTCTTAATTTTCTCAAATTTTATATTCAATTTGTAAAAATTGATGTCTAAATGTCTAAGTATAAGTATCTAAGGAAATTAATTGTATAATTATTATTATTAATAATAATAATATAATTAATAGTAAGCTTATTTCATTGTTGCCAAAGGTATTCAATAATATTATATATTATATACATAGATTTTTATATTTTTAGGGAGTCATTCAAGTGCACTGAAGAGTGTTGGATGAAGAAAAATCTAAAAAATGAAATTTAGATACAAGTTGACTGACAGTAGTTTAAAATCCTCACAATGTATTATTTCTTAAACGTGGTTTTCATAAATAATTGTTTTATGTAAACTAATTGTATTAATATAATTAATTATATTCAATATTATAAAAATATTGTATTTGTCTTTTGAAAGTGAAAACATTTTATTTTAATAAACTATAATTTATATATATATAAATGGAGTAATTCAATATTATAATTCTATAGTACATTATTGTTACCTAAAATTTATTCTAGGTTTATAAATGCACTTTAAAATTATAGTACAATTTCACAGAATATATTTAAATTTATATAATATTATAATAATAATAAATTTAAATGCAAAAACATTTTATTGTTTATATTGTAAGTATACACGGCTGTAAAAAAATATTGTAATTGGTAATTAAACCTATTTAATTATTATTGTAATATATTTGTATAACATTATATTATGCAAATTTAGACCCAAATGTACTATTTTTAACTAGTTTCTGAAATCGATTTGATTAGTAATCAAATATAAAAAAAAATCTAATTTATATATTTAAACATGAAAAAAAACAACAGTTTAAATTATATATAATACCGAAACATTGAATTCAAAATACTTTGTGGAATATTTGTAATTAATGTTGGAGGATTTATCATAGAATTATGTATACAATTATATAATTTTTTCTCATCACTAGTCCACCACTAGATAACTTCATACACGTTATACTTATATACCTTTGATATAGGTAAAAACAAACTCGGGTAAAATTAGGAATCATAGATACTATAATTATTATAATATCATTTATGATAAAAATGCCCGAAAAAAATATTAGATATTACTTTCGTCAATTAATAAAAAAAAAGAATAAAATAGACTACATATAACGATACTCAAAACAATTTTTCAAGTCTGCAAATTCAAAATTATATTAGTTATCGTAAAATATATTAAATCGAATTTGTCAAAATCACAATTTCTGTGAATTTCGTAGTTTTCCAACCATTTTTTTTGTAGCTTTTCTTATCCCAAGTAAAAAATTTCAAAAAATTCTAAAAATGAGCTAAATAAAATTCCTAGTAGATGCAATTTTCAACTGAACGAATACCTTACTGATAATAATCGGATCATTATTTCTACCCGAAAAAATGATTTTAGAAGCCAAACAACGTATGTTAAAGAAGAAAACCTTCATGATATAAAAAATACATTCTTCATATTAGATACCTACATATTTATATTTCTTGAACATTTAAATTTAAATTGTTAATATTTATAAATTAAGAAATAATCTATACCTACTCGATAAAGTTATAGGTAATTTGTATTTAGGTAATTCATGAAGATTCCTGAATTCACAAAAAAAAAAGTGTGGTATTAACACGTTGGATGTCCCATAAATATGCGTTGGACGTTGTATTAGAAACATTTGATGCTTTAATTATAACGTTGGAAGAAATTCGCGGACAAGAAGTCAACATGACCGACGAGCTGGATCAGATACCAAGCAATTTCTTCTTACTGCTTTCATATTTTAAAGCATTTTTGATATCATCGAACTAACATCATTAATTCTTCAATATTTTATATAAGAAGTCTGTATGTTATTAAATGCATAATTGTTTCCTATGCTATAATAGTAATTAGTAATTGTAAATTTGTATTAGAAATGTAAAATCGGACCCTTGGACAGTATGATTACTGTTACTTAAAAATATTTAAATAATGTGAAATTAAATAAACAAGTTATAATTGACGCTTGTGTACAACTTGTAACAAATAATGGCAGTTCCTTTACATTAATGGATGATGCTGGTTTTAAAATGATTTTCGATTCTATTGCAGATGCTATAGGTAGAGGTAGCTAACTAAGGTTTGACGCGGTCCGTTATATCTCAAGCACTTATGTGCAAGCGATATACCGAACGCGGTCTGTTTCCTTGGTAAACCACCACCTAGGTGGCGCGACGGCGTCCACCGGTAACTCTGACTCAGCAATGGGAAGGAGAAACAGGTGGGGCGACGAGCTGAACCGGTGCGCGAGCGCGCGGACAAGAGACTTTGCACGCAGCCAACAATCCGTGTTGACGTTCTTTGAGTTTTTTTTTTCTTCTACTCCGACTTGACGGAGAAAACACCGACACACATTTTATATTTTGTTTTTTTTTTGTGCGTGTGTGCTTACGAGAAGCTACGGCTGTATGATTAAATTTTTTTTTGTTTGTTTGTGAAAAAAACAATAAAAAAGGAAAAAAAAAAACCTTTTAAATCAACACAATTTTGTTTTTGGTTTTTTTTTCTTTCACCTAATCGTCCATACCTTGGTGAACACGGTTTTTTTTTCTTCAAAAACCTTGGAATCGGCAAAACCAGCCGAGCCGTAGCAGGTTAGGTAACTAAGTACCATTTTTAATAATTGGTACCCAAATTATAATTCCTGTATTATTAAATATCAATTGTACATGTTTATTTTTAAAAATATTATATATAGATATATCTACTTAAAAATATTATAATATTTAACATTACCAAGGTAATGTTACAATATTTAAAATATAATCATAATGTACAACATTTTAAAAGGGCCATTAAATAATAAATAAAAAATGTTTATAATAATAATTTGTTAATTGAAATAATTCCAATTCCAATACAATAAAATAAATAGACAGAAGTGTAATTACAAGCTATAAAATAAAATATAGAATAAAATAATAATATTAAACACACAATAGTATATTAAAATAGTAAAGAAGAAAAGAAAAAAATAAGAATGGTATTAATAAGATAAAAATATTGAAAAATTAAGGAAGGTAGTATTAAATAAATTAATAAAGAGTAAAGACTATTAAATGTTATTTACGAAAGATAAGAAAGAAAACCTTTTCTGTTAAATACATAAAAATAATTGATTTACTATAAATATATTTTATAACTAATCGGATTTTATTATTAATAAAAAATAATAATATTAATATAATTTCGCAGATTGTAAAGATACTTCGAACCTAATTTATAAGCTGCTTTATTAAAAAAAGAAAAATTAAAGCAATCTATTATTGATATAGCTACTCGATGGAGCTCCACATATTTTATGATATTGAGTCCATTAAGTTGTCCCCCCCCCACATACGAATTTTTAAATTTTTTTTATATCAGTCGTTTGTACTGGATTGTGTTGTTTTTTTTTTTTTTTTGACGTTAGTACTATTCCCAATCCAAAGTTATTCAATTTTCAAATTTTGAAGTCTATAACAATTTTTCCATTTGTTGATACAATATGACATCAGCATTTTATTTTATATAGGTATAACATTTTGTAAGTTTTTAGAATTAAAACCCTTGCAGTTTTTTGTACTATGGTAGACATATTAAATTCAATAACTCAATTATGTACATTCTACTTAATTGTAAAATATCATATTTTTACATGCCTTATGTCGAGTATACAGCATAACTTTGTGGTGCTTTTTATAGTATTATTCTTCGTGCATTATTCCTATTATAGAATTTAAACTGATAACTGTTGTTTAATAAATATTTAAATTACAAGTATTTACAATTTAGATCGAGTACACTTAAAACAAATAAAAAAAACTTTTAATTATATTTTTTATTTAAGTTTCGTGAAATATTTTGTTTTTATTACATTATTTCTATATGACTTAATATTTTAATTAACCAAAATAACCATATTTTGACCCGACAGCCCCTATATATACCGGTTTATGCATGAATACATTATAATAATAATATATAATAATATTTTATATTACTGTTATAAACTAAAGTATTTATAATAAAATATAATACGTTTTTATAAAAACATATTTTAATACGATTAAAGAACACAAATTCACAATATAAATATATATATTAGAGTGGTCCTTAGCCTTAGGAGAGGAAAATATTTTAAATTATTTTTTATTCTGCACCTCCTCACCACATTTTGTTTAATACTATTAAAAAGTAATTTGTGCATTTTTTTTATAATAATTGCTCTCCCCCTTCACGTGCCCCAAGAGGGTTCAAAAATAGCCAAAGGGAGTAAGTTTTATATTTTTTTGAGTTTAACTTAAAAACTATAGCTCTTGATATAAAAATGTATAGAATTTAAATTTTAGACCATTTATTCTACATAATAAATGTATCGACAAAATCTCTTGAACATCTACTGTTTTCCAAGATAAATTAATATATACAAAAATTTAGTTTTTTCGGAAAAATTAAATTTTTTTCCCATTACTTAAGTGTACATGATGAACGGTAAATTTTGCAGCAAAATGTTCTGTATTGAAATCATACTAAATTAAATTTTATAAAATAAAGGTTATTTGTAAAAATTGCATTGGAATTGTACGTTTCACAGTTAGGGCTCAAATTTATATGGTATCACCGAATAATTTCCAAATATAGGCTGGTTGTTACGCGGGTTGTGTACGGCCGCGATCTTTTTTATCTTTAAAAAATCGTTTACAAAATAAAATATAATTGGGTGGGTTTATATTAAGTAGTTATTAGCCAATATCATTCTCATGTTATTTTTATTTGTTATATTAGTTGAATATACCAATAATAATGTTGTATTAAAAGAAATATGTTAATAATGACTTTGAAATTTATGTGTATGTGTGTGTGTGTGTGTGTGAGGGGGATATGTGAGGTATATATAATTTTAGCACCCCCTAAAATATAGATCTATTTGCGCTTATGTAGTGCAGAAATACAATTTAAAATACATTAAAGAAATTACAAGTGTAACCAAATAAGAGTGATAAGAAACATGTATGTTAAAATGCATTTCGGCCATTTTTCAGGGGCAGCATATAATTTAAATGTATAAATACCAAAAAAATGTAGTACTACACTAGATAGCACTACAATTTCTATAAAACTCAAACGAATTTACCCATACAATTGTGCGTGGCTGGTGGTTAAATACAGAAAAAGTGTATGCCGCAACATTAAGAATGCTCGACGCGCCAGTGGTTTTTCTCCGAGTTAGCGATGTTCCGGAAGGTGGCGACGCACTTAACCTATACCATTGGAAAGCCAGCAAAATTTCCTATAGCAGAGTGTTAAATATTAAATTAAAATTATATTATTTAAAAAAATTATGTAAATTTAACATTATAAAAACATTTTATTGCTATCTGGAATAATATATAGGTAACGTAATATTTTCACCAAGATAGATTACATCATAACAAACATTTTTTAATTTCAAAATTCTATACTTGGCCAAAAAGTCAACCAATCCGTTCCAAAATTTTACCACTCTTGTAAACTACCTATATTGATACTCAATAAAATGTTCAAGTTCCTACGATCAAAACTCAATTAGTTATCATGAAATTAAAAAAAATTAAATAACAGAAACCGCAATTTTGCCGATTTTCGCCATTTTTTGACATGAGGTGTTATGGTCGACTAACGGTGCACAACTACGTGTATTCGTAGTGATATTCGTATTAGAATTAATTTGATAATAATAATATTAGCAATAACACCACGAACACCTCCTACAAACGTAATAAGAATTATAATTATTATTATGATCATCTGTATAACTGGCAGTGGGCGCTTGACCGCGACGAGTAACGCGACACATGCCGAACGCTGCAACCTACCATAGACCAGCCGGCTTAATATGCAAGTCCGAGTTTGAGCAAACTTATATTGAATAGAATATAGTTAATTTTCCAAGAAAATGTAAGATTATTAATTACTAATGAATCAGCGAACTATATTATATTATTATATACTATATACTATATACTATATTATATTACTATTTCCAATTTTAGATTCTGAGCGAAGCGAGGAATGTATTGGTTTTACAATGATATTTTTTTTTAGATATAAAGCATAAAGGACGATATTATATACAAGATATAAGTATGATTTTGGGTAAATATATTGGTCCTATTACCATGAATAGTGTATGATTTCGGTAGAAAATTGCATTAAGTTGGTACTTTATTTAGCTTATTTTTCAAAAGTGTTTTTAGAAGAATAACATTACTCTAACTACTAAAAATTGACGGAAAATTACGATTTCCGTTAATTTGATTTTAAATATTTTGTGATAACTATTTATAATTATAATAAATAATAAATAGTTTTTAATATTATTATTAAAACAATTATAACCATTATTGAAATACTTAATTTTTAAACTAATATATCAAAATATATATTTAAAATAATAAAAGATTAAATTTATATAAATTATAAACGTAACACACAACTGTTGCTCAAGAAATGCTAAAATTGAAAATATTTTTAATTCTATATTTCTCTACTTTTGATATTTTTGTAGGGAATATTGTTGTATTGTTATAAAAATTATATATAGAAATTATTATTTATTTATAGGCACATCATGGTCATTGTATGTAATACTAGGGCTGTTCGATTATTTCGATTAATCATAATTCCATTAATTGCTTTTTTCAAATGAATAAGAATAAATCAATAAACTATTTATAATACTTTATAGTTTATACCCACTTCCCATTTAAATGTGCAGTATGTATCCATATTCAATGTGTACATTGTGCCTTGGTATTTATAGTTTTTAGATTAACATATACGAAATACCGATTTACCAGTTCAGATTAACAATAGTTTCTATTATTGGTTATTTTAATATTATCCATGTGGATGATTTTATATGGACATTATGATTTATGAGTATATTATATTGTTATTAAAAAATATATTAAAATGTTAGTATATTTCCACTTAAAATACCTAATTTAGAATTTAGAATTATTATACATTTGTATTGGCTGTATTACTGTTGTATAAATATTATACTAAATTGAATTCTGATCAATAAAATCTGAATAAAAGTACAATTTAAATATACCTAATTAAACTGTTAACAATTATTTATTATAAAATACCTAACATTCATGGTTCTTTACTCAAATTTCATACTTAATATAACATAACGTATTTTTCGAGATTCTCTGGGCACATGTTAGTTCTCTATCGGTTAAAATGTGTATACAGCACAACACAGTATTGTGGGTCGGGTTTTCAAAGTCTAATTACAATATTACTTAAGGGTTGAATTGAGGAACAAAAACGATTAAAGAATAAATATAATTTTATTTAAAACAATATCGTAAGTATTTGTCCAATGGGCAGAGTAGTCACGTCTAGCACCATTATCCCAACTGCCATATCTAAATACAAATTGTTCTTAAATATAAAATTATATAATTATTATAATTGTAATTTATGATTTGGATATAATTGAATGATTGATATTGTAAAAGGATATAATATATTAAATAATAATTAGTCTAACTAATCTTAATGGTTTTGTCGTTGCTTATGTAATATAATAAAAATATAAAAGATATAATATAAAGATAATAATAAAATATAATATTATACAATAGTTCACGACACTACCGCCCTTAATGATTAAAATTATTAAGTTTTTTTTTATGAAACAAATGAAAATAATTTAAATTAAATTATACAAAATAAATGGTAATAATTTTAATAAGTTATACAAATTAAAAAATAGTTACATATTATATTTATTCTAATCCTAAATTACGTCTACGCGATCTAGTGTTATAATTTATTTTATGATTTTCAGTAGGGGAGGGGGAAGGAGAATGATCTAAGATTACTTCTCTTATAGTTAGTGGTACATTTTGATTTCTTAATTCTAAATCTTATTGCGTTTGGTTTACATTATTAGATTTTATACAATACTTATAATACGTATATCGTATAATCATAATTAATAAGGATGTGAACAGAATTATTATTATAAATATTAAAAATTTGTTATTATTATAGAATTCATACACTTATTTGTTACTTAATATGTCGGCTAATCTATCTTGGTAATCTAATAAATTGTTTAAACTTTCCAAAGAATTTTGGTCGATTTTAATATTTTCCATTTTTTCTAAATTGATCGATTTTGGTATAGTTTTATTTTTAATTTTGAAACAGCATTCATCCTCTAATAAACTAATGTTTATTGGGACTGTTTCAAACTGTGAGTCCAAATGATCAATAGTTGCACTTAACGTAGTTGATGACGTTAAGGCTAAACAATTTGATTGTAAAGTTAATTTTCCTGAGTTGTTGATTAATAATTTTTTTACAATTGTATTTTGGTAACAGGTTATAGGTAACATTATCGGTTTATTTGTGACAAAATACCAGTTATTAGGATAGTACTATGTATACCAACCTTTCGCTGTTATTTCCGACATATATAAGTTACAACTAGTGGGTATTTTATAATGATTGTTTAATAATTCCGTTTCACATATTGGATGTGTTTCTGTGTTGGATAGAAAATTATAATTTTTACAAATAAAAATGTTATCAATATACTTACAATTATCTAAATTTTCTATAACTAAATAATGACTAATTAAATTATTGGTAATTAAATACTTAATCTTGTTTGTTAAATGTACAAATTGATTATGGCTATTAATTAGAATAAATATAGGCAAAATGTGATAAATTAAATAATTGTTTAAATTACTTAATGATAACTTAATAGTAAATATCAATCTGTCATTTATAAAATAGTTTTTAATTTCTATAATTTTATATATTTCGTTTATATTGCCAATATTAATATTTATTGGTACTTGAAGATTATCAGGAATTTTTGTTAATATATGATAAATTTCATCTAAAAATTGTTGTGGTTTAATTATTATAGGGTATAAAAGATTCGTTTGTGAAAATATTAGTCCTAATGTTATTTGACTAAGAGTGTCGTCTAACATAATTATGTTAGCTTGTATTAGAGATTAATTGACTAACACTTCCTCGATGTCACTATTTTCTAATAACATTTCAATTTGATTTTGTTTGATTGTTTCAAATTGATTTAATTTTGATTTTAGTATATACATGTTATTATCGAAAATTGCTTTATTTTTGTTAAATGAATTAATAGATTCATTGAAATTTGAAATAGTGCTTTTAATTATGGAAACTTGTCCGTGAACAATACGTAAAATATCCTTCTGGTCATTTTCAAATTTATTTATTGTATTATCATAACGTTTTACGTCATCTGCATTACCAAACATCCATTTAATTGCACTACCTGTGCTTTCCCAAGACCTTTTTTCTCTTTGGTGTTTAACAAAATGTCTAATATCGTTAATTTGTACGTTAATATTGTCATTTAAGTGTTTTAATACTATTAATGTACTCTGTAATATACTGTTTCTTAAACATAATGGTTCTATCTTTTTTATCATTAAATCTAAATCATTTACTTTACTTGTAATTGTATTTAAGTTAATATAAGTAGTAAACGTCCAGTAATTATTATAAAGTTTAGCTTTTCCAAGAACTTCGTATTTGATTCCTGGACTTTTGCTTAAATCTGTCATATGATAGTAGGTTAAATTTAAGTCATCTGGTTTATGAGTGTGGGAGGTACCCATCGCCCTAAAACAAAGTATGATTTATTAATTGAATCGGTTATTTCAGAAACGACACATGTAACATTTTTGGTGATTTTGAGGTTATAGTGGATTCTTATAGAATATTCCTAGATGTATATTTTTGTGAAGAAACAGCACCTGTACAATTAAAATATATGAAAAAAAAATCGATTCGAATATTCCGTTTAAAGCTGAAACGATACATGTGATGCGCATGTGTTGTTTTTGCTATAAATAGATATTATCTACGCACGTGTATTTATTGTACAGTCAACACTGCTACGCGGTGTTTAGTGTTAATAGCAATAGTGTACTATTATATTGTAATGACGTGCACAATTTCAAACAAAAAAATATATGTAATATGAATCAAAAAAATATACAAAAGTAGATGCACACGTTGCGCACAGACGCTGACACCTACACCAGCGCCGACAAACACTCTTACTTAGAAAAATACCGTGAGAAGGCTAGCAGGCCTTTTCATGGAATTATAAGATAACTAATTTTTAACGGTTTTTTCCCCGCCAATTAATTACCAATGCCCATATTCAAAAATCTTTCCCTCGTCAGTACCACGTAACAACTAAAGCGAATAAGCTGGTCGGCGTCTTGCACAACGTGTGTGCTACAAATCATTGCAAGCTAAGTCGATCAAGTGTTTTTATTTCGTTTTACAAAACATTATCTTTTAACAATAAGTGTTCTCTTGATTTATTTATTTAAATTATTTATTTTATTAATTGTGCTGTGAACTCGCTGAAGCAAAGAATTCAGAGGGCAACAGTCAGGTAAGATACATAATAATAAGAGATACACTTATATTATTTAAAACAAAAGAAAAGATTGTTATTATACTAATTTTAAATACAAGCGGAATACGTGATCCGTACTTTTTATATAATTT
>CM023362.1:27031903-27058779 GCA_013282895.1 Eriosoma lanigerum | reverse complement strand
TAATATTCAATGTTTATAAAAAAATTTGTTATGACTAATATATTTTGTTTGTTAAGCTCATATTTCCATAACAATTTAGTTTTTATAAGATAATTATTACTAATATTTTATTATAATCCTTACATTGTTTTTTGCTATCAAATAACAAGTAAAAAAAATGTAATGCAGAAATATATTGCAGAAACAACACATGTGAATTTTTTTCAAAAATGTGTTACTTGATTTCTAATGATAGCTAAGTCACAAAATCTCACCAAGTCATTTAGAAATGTATTATTTACAACATATATTTTTTTATAGATTTTTACAGGCGAAATTCTTTGAATTAAACAGTTTTATGTGTTTTTCCTAAAATCATAAAAATGTAACATGTGTCGTTTCTGAAATAACCGATTCAATTATATGATGAGAGTAAGAAGTAGTCATTAAGTTGTAATGAACTTTCTACTAATACTAATAATTGTAATTTATAATTTGGATATAACTGAATGATTGATATTGTAAAAGGATATAATATATTAAATAATAATTAGTCTAACTAATCTTAATGGTTTTGTCGTTGCTTATGTAATATAATAAAAATATAATAGATATAATATAAAGATAATAATAAAATATAATATTATACAATAGTTCACGACAACTGCGCTGCTCTTAGTTTACTATCACTGCGTGTTTTTTTTTTTGTAAATGATGAAAAAAAAAAAATGTACCTTGATATAAAAATTAATTATCATCATAATTTACAAATTTTCCAATATATGCTAAATAAACTGAATATTCCCTAAACCATGAAATATTCTCAAATATGCAAAAAAAAAATTCTGTAAATTCTGTGTTGACTGCATATACTCAGTAACAATTTGTAAAAATATATAAATTCGGACTTATAAAATAATTAGATGGATTACATGATACATATTTAATCAAATAATTTATAGAACATAATATTATATTAAATACAATTTTACAATAAGCAAATATATATTTATATTTCAATGTTAAAAATTAGACTTTTGGAACTTGTAAAAAAAATTAAGCCACAGTTCAATAAATATGTCGTTGATGAATATGTGAAGGACATAAATATGGAGATTTTGCGTTTACCGCCCTATCACTGTGAGCTGAACCCGATAGAACTGGCATAGTCATCTATTAAGAATTTCGTCAAAATGAACAACACCACGTTCAAAATTCCCGATGTGCAACACCTTTTTTGCGACGGAGTTGATCGAGTTACTCCAGAAATGTGGAAAAACTTTGCCGAACATACCAAAAAGGAAGAAGTTCTGGACCATTGACTTCCATGTAGAAATCATTTTGGAGAATATGGATTCTACCATAATGACAATTACTGACGACACTACGTCAGGATCAGATGATAGTGACTTTTCAATTGTAATTAATTGCGTTTTTTTATTACCGTAAGACTGTAAATAAATTAATATTTTTATTTTTTACTATTAAATTATTTCATATGTTTATAAAATATTTTTTTTATTTCTATAATTATTATAATTATTAAAACTCCTAGTAAAAATTAATATATTAAGGATTGGCCGAAATAATATGCTATGTAGAAATTCATAAATTTTAAACTAACAAATAAAAACAATAAATGTATTGTTATTTCATTTAAATATGAATTGAAATTTACGTAGCACGTTTTTAACAGATTCAACGTTTGCATGTTATTAGAACATATTCGTTTATATATTCTTTAACACGAACATTATTTTTGTGAAAAAAATAAATGAAATATGAACTAATTTACGTAGATAATTATTCTCGCCGACATTTCAATTCAATTATCAATTGTACATTACTACGTGCACGACGTATGTCGGAGTCCGACAAACAGGTCGTTAATTATCGGTAACTGTCGATAATTAGCGACTGCGTGGAGGGGATTTCACGGGCGGACGAGCCGGCCGGAGCTCATTCTACATGCGTGAAACGCTCCCGTTCTCTCGTGAAAAAGAGTATAATGTATTCTAAATAATATAATAAAAACAAAATATTCGTTTTAAGTGTACTCGATCTAAATTATAAATACATGTAATTTAAATATTTGAATAACATTTTCATGTTTACTTTTTAAAATTATTTAATTGTAATAATGTTATGTATTTATAATATATTCATCATATGTGTTTATAATTATAAAGAATTAAAAATAAATTTTATTATCTGAAGAGAATTTATTTTCCACCATTGTTATTTTATTTAATTGTTCACACTTTTAGTAATCAATTAAAATATCAAGTTATGTAGAAATAAAAATACCAAAAAAATTAAACCACTTTTCTCATAACATAATTTCCTCACAAATTAAAATCAAAAAAATTAAATAAGAAATCAATTTGCATGCTGAGTTTCGAAAAACAAATGATAAATAATAGACTTCAAAATTTGAAAATTGAATAACTTTGGCTTGGGAGTAGCACTAACGTCAAAAACAACGGCACAATTCAGCACTAACGTAGCACAAACGATTGAGATAAAAAACATTTTTAATTTCGTAGGGGGGTTGTCGTTAAGTTGCCCCCCCCCCCCACTTTTAAAATTGAATAACTTTGGATTTGGAGTAGCACTAACGTCAAAAACAACGGTACAATCCAGCACTAACATAGCACAAACGATCGAGCCAAAAAAAATTTTTAATTTCGTATGTGGGGAAGGCAACTTAATGGACCCTATGTTATTTCGGTTTTATAAACTTAAGTCGTTCTGTAAAGATCATGTTGATTTATTCATCTTTATATTTAAATTCACGTGATTGGGACCAAATTAATTGTATGGTAATAATCATATAAATTGTAATATAAAATTATCTTAAGTCATATTAATCAATTGTAATTTGTGATAGATTAATTCCCTCCAGTCAGCATATTTGGTAACTTTGCGCTCAGAACAGACAAACGTGTACGGCCGTCGCTACCGTGACGGCTTTCCTTATCTGTTTCTCGTTACCGTCCAATTATTGTAAATTTTAATTACGTACCTGGGGACCTATTCTTGAATGTAGTAGAATGGCGTTCGTATACGAATAATCATACTTTTTCTATTACTTCGCCAAAACCGTATTCTTGAATGCCATTCGTCTACGAACCGATTCTATTCTATTACTAGATTCGTATACGAATGGTACGTGTGGGTCGGAGTAGTAGAATCCTACTATTCGTGTACGAATTATCGTAACCGATGAAATTACAATACTTATCTTAATTATATCATAATTGTTTTTATTTCAATAACAACATATAAATAACTTTATATTTATAATTACGAAATTACAATTTACATTAAATATAAATATATAATATATGTATCTATATATTAAGTTATGTTTTATTATATTGTATTAGTATGTCAAGTATTATATAGTATGACAATTATAATAATAAGTACATTTTTTATTTTATTTTAATACGGTAATTAAATTATTAGTTTTCTTATATATTCGTAAATAATACATCATTCTAATAATTTATGTATTATAGACATACATAAACGTCATAACAAATTATATTATTAAATGTTTTAAAATTTTAATGTATATGTATAAAAACTAAAAAGACAATAATAAATAATATGTAATATAGCGGAATTAATTATTTCTTATAATTTATACGTAAAACCTAATATAATATAGGTTTAATGTTCTTATGATGAAAAAACAAATTATTTAAATTTGAATCAAATAAAAATTATTAACATTGTGAACGAAAAGAGATTTTTGTGGTTGAAACGACCCTCAATATTTTTACATTATTTTAGTATCACGTACAAATATACAATACTACAATGTATAAGGTTACTTAACAATGTAAATTCAAGTAAAAGGTACATCAAAATTCAAAGTATGAAAAAAAGAAATAAGTAAATAATATGTTATTATGTTTGATGTTTTAATTATATCATTATATTATTTAATATTATAGTTATTACTCTATTAGTAATAATATGGAATAATATTTAGATACCTATACTTATCGACATTATTTATTAAATTATCTATATTATTTGATACTGTAGCGACAATTGATGCCGGTGACGGGTGTTTGCGGGTGTTCTCGTGCGTTGATGTATCGAGAACCTTCGAGAACATCGGTAATGTCACAATAATGATTTAGATTATTCTAGAACAACCGAGAGCATAATCTCATCTATATATATCGGACGAAATAAACATCAATAAGTCATTCCGCCGTATTATTTCTCCGAACACGTATAACCGTAGTATAACCGAACATTTATGTTATTATTATTATTTATTATTGTTAATATTTTATTCGTTCTCACACGTGTATTATAATTTAATAAAACTACGATAATAAGAAAATATTGTGTTGTTTAATAAACCCACAATACAATGTAATTGGAAATTCTAGACTCTATATAGCATGTCGTTTGTTTTGTGCTTTGTTGATTATCAACTCGTCATGAAAGCGTTCAAAGTACGATGTACTTCACAGTCACGTTTACAATTTAATATTGCGCTGTTTTTATATTATACAATTATACTCACTCGGTTTAAAATGAACGATTTAGATTATTTGGAAAATTTACACGCGATTGAAAATTTAGAACAAATGGATGCTGTAATTGGTAATAAATTATTATTATTATTACTAATAATTATAATTCTAGAGAAGCTCTCGATCCATTGCAACGTAAGTCTACTTTTCTATTTTATATTTATCACTTATAATCATTAATTTAAAATAACTATAGGTGAATGTATAGAATAGTACCTAATATAATATGTAGTATAATAATATACCTATACTACAAATTTGAAATGCCAAAAATAGTAAAATATGCAAAATAGAAGTTTTTTTTTATTCCTTGATATATAATGTTTAAAAAAAAATCGCTTATTTTTAATTTTTATTAGTAACTAATCATTTATTCAATAATAATTAGTCAATTTTACAGAATCTGAGTCCCGGTCCTTAATATTGTAATAATAACTATAAATATCAAGTAGTCTAATTATCTGTATTATAATTAAGTACAAGCCATATATTGCATAAATAATTTATTATATTTCAGATTTATCTGATGGACAGTTTATTAAAATGTACCGTTTGTCAAAAGAATTGTGTAGGCAACTGATTGCAATGGTTAGCCCTTTTATTAAGGATTCCACAAGACAAGGTTCATTAACTGTAGATCGCAAAGTAAATATAGAAGGATATTACCTACATTATAAATATATTTTTTATATACTAGGTACATGTTAATTTTCATTACAGTATTATATAAATCATCATAATTATTATCATATACTACACAATAATATTTAACTTTATATAGTTTATATAACATTTATTATTTGTGTTTTTTATAGGTTTTAACAGCTCTTAGATTTTCGGCAGTAGGTAGCTATTAACTTGATGTTGGTGAAAATAGTCATTCAGTAGTTAGTCAACCTTCTGTTAGTCGCATAATTGAAGAGTTTGTTAATGCTGCGAATTAGCCTATTATTTTTAATAGATTTGTTCATTTTCCTAGCAATTTTGAAGAATTAAATAACATACGGCAACAGTGAGTAATTTTATTTAAATTTAGTGATTTATCATTTATATTATAAAGTTATTTTTTTAGATTTTACAGGAAGTTTTCATTTCCTGGTATTGTTGGTGTGATTGATTGTACCCATATTGCTATTATGCCGCCAAAATCTGATGATGATCTTTATCCCGAACATATTTATGTAAATAGAAAGGGATATCATTCTATTAATACTCAGCTCGATAGTCATTCATTTTTAAATTTTTGTAGTATCTATAAATTTTAAAAAAATTATTTTAATTTACAGATTTGTGATGCAAATTTACGAATTATGCATGTGTTTGCGAAATTCCCGGGTTCTGCAAATGACGCATGCATTTGGAACTCGAGCAATATAAAAACTCTTATGACAGACATGCATGAAAGAGGTCATTCGTCATACTTTTTATTAGGTATATTTCTAAAGAATACTCTAATCAAATTATTTTATATATTATAATTTTGGATTATAGATGATTCTGGTTATGCCTTACGCCCTTGGCTAATGACACCATTTTTAGATCCTGCTTCAGAATCCCCAGAAGCTTCATTTAACCAATCTTTTTGTTCAATACGATCAATTATTGAACGTTGTATTGGTGTTCTAAAAATGAGATTCCGGTAATTTTACTAAAAGTAATATTTTCTCAGTGAGAATATATTTCCTAATAATTCCAATTTTAAATTTATGTTTTTGAGTTGGTTAATTTAGTATTGTATAATATATACATTTTTTTATTATTTATTGATAAAATATTATATTTCAAAAAATAATTGTCTAAATAATATTCGCTTTATTAAAGTGGGTTTTTTAAAATGCGTTTTTAATTGCATAGTAAGATTTAGTTGGTATGGTTAGTTGCTGGTACCTACCTAGTATAGTAATTTTATTCTAAACACTAATACATATTATTATATCCTTAACAGATGTTTATTGAAACACAGAGTGTTACACTATTCTCCAAATAAAGCAACGAAAAATATAAATACATGTGTTGTTTTACATAACATGTGTATTACAGATAATATTCCATTTATTGGTGACCAAGAAGAGGATATTTATTTTGATATGGGAATTTTTAATACAATAGAACGTAATTTATCTGAAAGTGAAATAGCACCTTTGAGAAATCCAGAATTAGCTAGTGGCCGACGAGTTCGGGATTAAATTGTCAATTCAATGTTTAATAATACAGGTTTGGTTTTGTATTTTTTATTAATATAATGATAATAAACAGAATTACAACTACTAATTTTTCATAATAAATAAATTAGATAAATATATTTAATAAATAACAAATTAATTTTTTATACTAACACTTAAATAAGAAAAAAAGAAAACATAAATTATGAACACCTAAACATTATTTTTAAAATGGCTTTACACCATCATTCAAACCTGCCATTACACTAAGAGCATTTGCAATTTGCTCTTTAGCAATAACACTTCTTTCTTTTAATTCTGTTTGTTTTTTTAAAATTTCTATTTTTGCCTTATAATAATCTTCAATAATATTATTTCTATTTAGAGACACTTCACTTAACTTAGATGTTGCAAGTGCTGTTTTATTTAGTGTATTAATTTTTGAGAACTTGACACTAATATGCACAAAGTATTAAACAATTATTTTACAATAAATAATAAATAATTTATAATATTTAATATTCAATACCGTTTAGGTTGTGATGCCAATGATCTTTTGGACGGCTGAGATTTATTCATAATTTCATTATTCATCTGGGAAAAGGATGACAATGCAGGCGAGGAACATTTCAAGGATCTTTTAAATGATATAAAATAAATAAAAATTTGGTTGACAAAATAAGAAAAAAATATCTCACAAGTAATCTATAGATTTTTCAGGTGAATCAAGACTTTTTAATGAATTAGTTGAAGGTTGTTCAAGAAAATTAAATCTAACTTTTGATTCTTCTATAAATGGATCTCCACTTATTGGTATTTCTCCAATGGTATCCACTATCCTCTTTTCTATAGCATCCAACTGTTGGGCCTGAGATGGACCTCCACCAGTTGCCGACAAATTTTTTCTTATTTCAGTTAGTTTTTTTTTACTTTTAGCTTTTAAATCTTGCCAAGTCTAATATATTTATTTATAATGTAATATATTCATTTTTACAATGATGTTAATTTAATAAAATTGTTATGTAATATATATATATATATATATATATAAATAAATTTATTCAGTTGCATATTTTTATTAGAATATACTAATGTATATGTACTTACATTTTTTCAAAATAAAATATTTAAATAATATGTATGTATATAAAATTATATACCTATATATAATTAATATTTTATTTATACTGTTATGTTATTTATTATATAAATAATAATGAAAAATACTAACCTAACCTACCTATAGAAAATTAATCTAATATACAAAAGTAATGAATGCCATAAGTGGATAAGTATGAGGGGGCCAGTACCTCAGAACCCCCAGAAATACACCACTCTATATATTATAGAAGTTTAAATAGGTACCTACAAAATAAAACAATTGGATATCTATATTTATGTAATCAAATTCAGATACATATTTATACATATAAAATTATAAAGGTAAGTACCTAGGTATAATTTTGTATATAAATTAAATCTAAATTGATTTTATTAATTTATTATTATTGTTATAACATCTTATATAAATCTTTTAAAAATATATCAAATTATTTTCGGAAATATAATGTATGAGAAAAGGAAAGTTAAGTGGGAATGTCAATTGTGGATGTTCCTCCTTCGGTCCTCTAAGAAATTAGTGGTTTATTATAATTAAGATTTGAATGCAATAATATTGCATTAGAAAATACGATTCTGAGCGAAACTCAATATATTACAATACACTATACTAATAATTCATTCCAATATTTTACCTCACTTGTATACTACCTATGTTATTACTCAAAAACAATTTCAAGTCTCTACAATCAAAACTCAATTAATTATCACGAAATTAAAAAATTTTAAATAACGGAAACCGTAAATTTGACGATTTTTCATCATTTTTTTGTAGTTTTTCCCCTCCCACGGAAAAACTTGACAAATTCGAAAAATAAGCTAAATAAAGTACCAACTAGATACAAAGCAACCGAAAGCATACTCTTCTTGTGGTAATCGGACCATTATTTCTACCCGAATAAGTGTTTTCATACATCACAAAAAAAAAAACATCTTTGTAAAACCAATACATTCTTCGTTTCGATCAGAATCTAAAACCCACCAAAATGGAAATTTATATTGTACATAATATAATAACCTAATTTAACCGAATTTAGGAAAGTAAAATTGTACAGAATATGTACAAATAATAACTCTAATAATAAAAGCAATAAATGCATAATGTTTATTAATTACTTTTCGCCACTCATTCCACTCTTTAGATGCTCCGGGTATGCTATTCAGCAAATCGCGACACTCCTCCCATGTTTTTTTGGCTATTGACGTTGTGAAATTTATGGAAAATTTCCCTTTCCTTAGATCGGGATGGTTTTCCATAAATTCCAACAAGGCTTCTTTTTGATTGTTGGATATTGATGTTTTTTTTGCCATTATAATCTAGTAAAATAAGCAAAAAAACTACGAAAAAAAATACTGTTGTGGCCTAAAAGGTCATATCGCAAGCCATACAAATAGTTGAAATGATTGTGAGGGAAATGATCAACCACCACCACCGCGCACCGCCCTTCACCCCATCTAACAAAAATAATCTTTATCGCCGTTGTCACTGGTCTGCCACACACACACACACATACGTACACATTAATTATTATCGGGTGTAATTAATAATTATTATTGTATTTTTAGTTCTAAGAATTCCGTCCGCCGTGCCGTTTATGTTTACCGTGTCTATTACACGTACTGCCTCGCTAATCGAGCAAAGTTGTTGTTTAAAATATTATAAATCGCAAATAATAATTTGGCTCGAATAGTCAATAGATATTGTTTTTCCGTTTTCGCTAATTGAATCGTAACCATGCTAATCGTGTGTTTTTTTATATATAATTTATTGCTCTAATAGCGAATTGTATTTTTATATTTTTATTATTATTGTTGAGCCAGAAGCAGGCCCGGATTACCTCTATTGTAGGCCCTAGGCACAGTGCTATATTATCCATGTGCTACGGTCCTGTAGTGTCTAGTATTTAAATTTTTAAGAAACTTAATGTTCGGGAGGGGCAGTGTAGAATCTCAGTGTTAAGCTTTTAAAAACAAAAAAAAAAACAAATTATTTTATACCATTTTGTATATTTTTTCCTCGTATTGAAGTATAAAAGAAAAAATAACTAACAAATTAAAATAAAATATTATGTAGAATATTTTTAAATATTCTACATAATACATATTCATCATACACTGCCGTATGCCCGTATGTCGTATACTATTTAGCGACATTTTATCGATTTATGGTATATCCAATCTGATTTCAATAAGTAATTATTACGAATTACGACAACGAACAGTCTAAATATACAAAAAATATTATACAAAATATTATACTTGTTGTGTTAACGTCTACAGAAGGTAAATTAAATTAACAAATAAAAAATAAATAAATAAATATTACAGAAAAATCGTAGCCACACATTTTATTTTTGTAGGCCCTAAAATGTTGGTAGGCCCTAGGCACAGTGTCTATAGTGCCTATGCCCTAATACGGCCCTGGCCAGAAGGGCTATTCAATTATTCAATATTGATATATTTTTTATTTATTATATTTTAATATTATTTTGTGCCAACAGGCAATATCAAAATTATACCGGTATTTACCATTTATACTTGCGTTACCTTTTTTATTTATTTTTTCTTATTTATTATTAAATAGTTATAACACGCATATGGCACTTATACAGTGTCGGTGATTTTGGTTGGTGTCCGGGGTGCGCGCATTATTATTTTGCGCTCCCGGTCCGTACATATACTATATTAGTATATTGATAATATACTAATTATTACCATAGATTTTATATACAATATTACAATGCATATTTAATCTATGTTATTACTAATATACATATAATAATTACTATAATACTTATATATGATATTTTGAATTTTTATGCAAGCATCGCATCGATTGCGCACGCAACTTAATTTCAACCAATGAACGAATGGTTTTGCAACGTAGCCGTAATAACTATTAGAATAGTTTTTCGTGCACGAACAGTTCTATTACTCGTTGTTCTATCACTGTTCAAGAATACGATTTTTCCTTACTAGTAGAAAACTCGCTGGTAGAATGATACGCCATTCTACTACATTCAAGAATAGGCCCCCTGAATGTTGTGTTTAATTATAATTATTATTATTGTTTTTCATTATTGTATATTAAATATTATCTTATTTTGGCCAACGCCCTTTCTTTTTTGTGTGTATAATTTTTATCGTTTTCCGTTCGTCATTGCGGCAACATTATATTGTTAGTTTTTGGTTTTTTTTCTCGTCGTTCGCGTGCGGCAACGTTTACTTTTTGTTGTCTGCCAGTGCGGCAACACATAATCGTGTATATTAGTGCTCTGCATGGTCCGGTCCGGTTCGGTCCTATAATAAAAATAGTTAATGGGTTCGGTTTTGTTCGGTCCAAAAATTTTTGGATCGAATTCGGTCTGGTCCTGGTTCCAATATATTAATATTTCAGTTCGGTCCGGTTTGAACCGAGAAAAGTTATGCGTCTAGTCCGGTTTCTGTCATAAAAACGGTCGGTCCAGTTCGGTCCGAAAAAAGTTCATATTATTATGAGAATTTTATAAAATTATCTTTATAATTTATTAATTAATGTTATAATACTTTATCATAATAATATTACAGTCGGGTCTGTGTAACAATATTGTTAAAATGTTTATAATGCATAATACAATTTAATAGTATATATATATTATTATTATTATCTATAATATTTACTTATTTTTTTATTTATTTTACCACGTAAACTATATTATGTGTGTATTGTCCTAAACTCGTACTTCCTAGTACCTAGTGATTAATAATAATAAATCAAATGATTAACATTACGATTATAAATTTGTTTTATTGCAACTATCTAATTGTTTTGATTTATCGTTATTCGTTACGTAAAAATACGATTAATAATTGGTTTGATTTATTTGTATTGGAATTATCGGATGATTGATGCCGGTCTACATCAATTTCTGAAAATCGTAATGATAAGTTGAAAGTATCGTACTTAATCGTAGAGTACTAGCGTGTAAACCCGGTTTAACAGAAATTCAACGATTTAAATATATATAAAGATAATCGGTTATATTATTATTTATTATATTTGGATGTTGTGACAAACATTAACGAATGACACCTATACCTATTAGTATAATATACTATATAGGTACAATTATGATTTATAGAATAATAAATTAATCTATAATCTATATTTCCAATAATTTTATAAATATAAAAATATATAAATATACTGGTTCGGTTCAGAATTTCAGTTCGGTCCGGTCCAGTCTTTAATGTGGTACGGTTTTAGTTTTTTTTTTAATAAAATAAAATTATCGGTCCGGTCTCGGTCTTATTTCAAGAAAATTTTAAATATCGGTCCAGTCTCGGTCTGTTTTTATTGTTTATTTAATCGGTCCGTCCGGTCCTGATCATAATTTCACTATACCGGTCCGGTCCGGTCTATGAAAATACGGACCATGCAGAGCACTAGTGTATATATATATATATATAACCATTATAATTGAAAAATATCAAATAGTGTTTAGAATGTATGGTTAAACTACCTACATTTTCGCTCTCGTAATATACAAACATTTACCAACTTCAGCATTTTGTGAGTTTTTTTTTTTATTATTATTTCGTGTACTTATTTGTGGTGCCAATTGTGTTCGTGTTGTTGTGATGTCCTGTGTCGTGTTCCATTTGTCTACGTCAGTCCGCCAGCACCCGGAGGTGTTCGAAAGCCACGGCCATCCAAGCGACCGAACCATTTTTCTAGTCGCCAACAGTTGTTACCACTCACCATCGTTGTTTTTAAGTTAGTTCGTAAGTTGTGTGTTGACCATTTCAGATTAAGTTTTGCCCAACTTTTGTGCGCTCTGTGATCATTGTACATTTTACATCGGATCACAGAGAAATCCCCTCTCAAATAATTAACTTCTACATCCCTAAATCCCGGTGTATAAACTGATTCCCGATCCTCGCCGCCGCCAGGTATACTCGTCACGCAGCCAAGAAAGTGTGATTGCCTACCCCGGGAATTACAAGGCGACATTTTATAATTTTTAGATTCTGAGCGAAGCGAAGGATGTAACGGTTTTACAATGATGTTTTTTTTTATGTATGATATGTATGAAGACACTTTTTCAGGTAGAAATAATGGTCCGATTACCATAAGTAGGTTATGTTTTCGGTAGCAAATCACGTCTAGTTGGTACTTTATTTAGCTTATTTTTCGAATTTCTCAAAAGTTTTTCCGTGGGTGGGGGGGGGGAACTACAAAAAATGATGAAAAATAGCAAAATTACGGTTTCTGTTACTATTTGAGTATTGATCATAAGAACTTGAAACTTTTTTTGAGTGTCAACATAAGTGTTTTACTTTATAGAAACAATTTTTAAAACGATTGATATATTTTCTGACTAAATATAGAGATTTTAACTTATTTCCAAAAATGTTTAATATTTTCTGTAATTTTTGCTTTTTCGATTTAAAAATTTTATCAGAGTCTAATATACAACTTAATCTTTTTACAAAATATTTTCAAAATCGCATGTTGCAACTTTAATTTATAAACTTTTACAGTGTTATTCATAGTCAAATTAAACCTGGTTTAAGTAGGGTTTAATAATAGTTTAACAATAGTTTATCATTTTTGTTATTCATAGAGGTTAAACTATACTTAAACCATATATGGAGTTTAACGATAAACTTTAGATTTATAAACCACGGCATGTCTTGGTTTAAAGCTGGTTTAAATGTAAAAAGTACAGATAACTTATTATCATTTAATGATATTATTGTTTTTAATATTTAATATAATAATAAAATGGATACCGTTGACGTTAGACGTGTAAGAAATTTAAGGAATGTACATTTTAGAAGAAGAAAAGTATATAAAATTCGTAAGAATCCGTATCGAGATCTTACTGATAACGAATTTCTCAAAAAGTACAGATTTTCGAAAGTTGAGTGTTTGTATATCGTGTACAAAATTCGTAATTTTTTACCACAATCAGTTAATAATCGTGGTAAACCAATTTCACCAAGTTTACAACTATTAATTGCACTTCGTTATTTAGCTAGAGGACAAGTAATTATTAATTTGTTTTTAAGTTATATTTGTTTATAAACTTACAGAATACTTAATTATATTAATTAATATTATTATTAAGGTTCAAGACGATAACGGTGATTTACATGGTGTTAGTCAACCGACAGTTAGTCGATGTGTGACTAAAGTATGTAGAGCACTAGCCTTATTAAGAAATGAGTATATTAAGTTTCCACTTACTGATGAAGAATTAGCTTCCAAAAAGGCAGAGTTCCGTAGGAAATTTAATATGCCTTCGATTATTGGCGCGATAGATTGTACACATATACGAATTAAAAAAGTTGCTGGTGACTATGCTCAGTTGTATATTAATAGAAAAGGCTATTATTCTCTGAACGTCCAAGTAAGTAATATAATGTAAAATATTTTTAAAAATACTAAAATCATATATATATTTATATATTATGCATATTAATTTTATAACTACATAATTTAGGTAATTTGTGATGCAAATTGTCAAATTTTACATGTAATTTCTCGTTGGAGAGGAAGTGTGCACGATTCGAGGATTTGGAATGAAAGTTTTATCAAGGAACAATTTGATAACTCATTAATTAATGGAATTTTACTTGGTGATGGTGGATATGCTTGTACTCCATATATGCTAACACCAATTCTTAATCCTCAAAACGATATGGAAAAAAGATACAATTACGCACACATCAGAGCAAGAAATACAATAGAAAGATTATTTGGACAGATGAAGCAACGTTTTCGCTGCTTATTGTGTTGAAAATGCAAAAGTTGCTATAGTAGCATTATCAGTGTTACACAACTTAAAATAATATTTTAAACAAAATAATAATACGAATGATTACAATTCTATTAATAGTAGTGATGATGATAGCTATAATGAAGATGATGGAAGTGATAGCGAAAATGATTATAATTATGAACCAAACCAAAATGGAGGAAATATAGCAAGAGCGCAATACATTAGAGAGTTTTTTTAATAAACCACGTAATTTATAAAATATAAAATTTGTTAATAATATAAGTAGTATCAAATAAAATTAGTAGGTATATATAGACTAAAATAAATATACATTATACCTATATACATATTTTAATTAAATTTTTTTTTTATAATTTTTCAAATTATTTAATATTTATAAAATATGAAATATAATGTAATATAAATGGTTAAATGATACGATATAAATTGTAATTTAATCAGAACAGTCCGAGTCATGAATCTGGTTTAATAATTGATTTGTTTGTGTTTGGTAAAATTTCAACTTTGCTTCGTTGACTAAAGTACGCTGTTGATGTTCTAAAGTCATAAACTTTTTTTCCAGTTCGAATTTTTCTTTTTGAATTTGTAATAAATTTTCTTCATACTCGGTCATTTTTAAATCTATACTTTTGTCATTAATTCCTTTTTTTTTTTGTTCCTAATGTATAAAAATAAACAGTAATAACGTGAAATTAATGACAAAACAGTAATAAAAATAGACTCGTAAAAACAAGCTCATCAGTTAGATATTTTTTTTTAATTGTTTACAATAATTATTTTTAAATAAGTCATTACTTTTTTGGTTTGGTTTGTAGCTTTCTGTACATATTCATGTACTTTCTTAATTTCTGGTGGTACCAAACAACTTTGGAAATTTTGATGAATATTTTCATTGCAGATTAAAACGTCATGATCAATTGTTATGTCCTATAAGTTTATATTAAACTAATTAGTAATTAATAGCTAAATAATTTAAATAATTTAAAATTAATAAGGTACATTTTCTAAATCATTTATTTGTAACAATTCATCCAGGTTTTCATCACATATTTCTACATTTGACGTAGAAGACTCAGATGATTGTATTTGTCTTAAGTAAATGTCTTCATTACTAATTTTTCTGTCAATCTAATTTTTAGAAAAAAAAAATAGAGAATAATAATAATTAAATATAACAATATTGTTTTAGAATTTTAAAGAGTAACATAAATATATCAAGATTATTTTATTTAATAAATACTAAAATTAGACCTATTCATATTTGAAACATTATAGTAATTTAATACAATACCTTTTCTTTTGAATTGTCACAGTCAAAATGATTTTTATCTTTCATGAAATCCATTGGCATAAGTGATTGCAAGGTTAAATCCAATTTACTTATTTCTTCTGGTGGTGGACCACCATCAGTTTTTTTCAAGTTATTCTTGAATGATGATACATTTTTTTTTGCGGCAATTTTCATGCGTTTCCATTCGCCTTTGATTTGTGTTAACGTTCTATTTATTTTTGAGTGAGTATTGAAGTCTTCGTAAATTTTCGTCCAGGAATTTAATTTTAGTTTATTCGTATTGGTGTCGCAGTTTTTATTTTCGATAATTTTAATATATGGAGTAATTATTTCCGTTAACAATTTTTTTTCGCTATTTTCCCAATTACATCTTTTTTGAGTGCTCATTTTTGCAAAGATTAAATTTAAAAAAAAAGTCATAAAAATATAAAGCAAAACGTAGTTTTTTATACGATTAAAACACAAAACAAATAACAATTACAAATATAACCAAAAAAAAATATGTGCAAAAACCATAGATTTACTATATATACCATAGATTTACTGTATATAAATATAAGTTCTATGGATAAAACAGTGGTGTTACTATTAAAAAATATGATTTATTTTTATTTTTTGATTGGCAACAATTAATATAAACAGGGATATTTGGGGGTGGATAATAAACCTGAGATAATCCATAGTTTATGGAATCTTAGTCTAGACCACTGATTAAGTTGACTATGAATAATACAAAGTTAAACAGGAGTTAAACTCAGGTTTAAGATTTAAACCAAGTTTTCATAAACTCATGTTAAACCCTAGTTTTTGACCATGACTATGAATAACACTGTTAAAATTTGAATAATTTTAACAGAAATGAGTATTATGATGTTTTTTTTATGTATGTATGTATGTGTTCGGTAGCAAATCACGTCTAGTTGGTACTTTATTTAGCTCATTTTTTGAAATTCTCAAAAGTTTTTCCTTGGGAGGCGAAAAACTCCAAAAACATTGTGGAAAATTGGCATAATTACGATTTCTATTATTTTTAATTTTGTGATAACTAATTGAGTTTTCATCTTAGGTACTTGAAAATTTTTTTGAGTATTAACTTAGGTGAACTTCATTACAAGAAAAAATTTAGAAACAAATTGTTAATTTTCTGACTAGTGTCTCGGGTTTGAAATTCATTTTATCAGATCTTAGAGATTCTATTGTCAATGATGCATTGGAAAAAATATTAATAATACAAGGGAATCAATAATAAAAATTGTATTTATAATTTTATATTATGTTTGTTGATTAAATGTGTTTTCAAATTACCTCCTTTGATTATAGAATCAATATTATTATTTTATGTATTTTAACTGCTTAAATTATATTTAGTAGGTTTGTAATTAGTTTGTATCACAGATTTGGTGTGCAGTAATACATAAATATTTTTACTCAAATGACAATTACCATCTTAACAAGTTTCAATATTTTATGGCATTGTCATAGAAATATCTCGAGATTTAAGAAATACGAGTAACCGAGTTAATATATCTTAAACGTTATAGTATGGAATATCATTACTATTATTATTAAGTGAAATAGTATTAAGTAGTAATTTATATCTAGCCAAGCTGTACATTGATAAGAAGCTGCTAAAAATAAAATCTAGAAATATTGTTACCAGTTAGGCAAGGATGTGTTATGTGTGATTCATAATTCTAAGTTTTTTATTGATTTAATGATATTATAGACTATAATATTATATTACTTAAGTATACCTATTAGTGCCGCAACTAGCACCAGAGAAATCTGGGCAAATACCTGTCAAATGGCTTTTTTTTCTTTATGGGGCCCATTTTAAAAATATATCCTAGTTATGAAAAAAAAAAAAAAAAAAAACTAAAATATACAAAGTACCTAGGGTATTTAATACCTAATTAATATATTATAATTAAATTTATAAATAAATACCTAGGTATTTATCACAAAATAATAAAATATAATTTTAATTCAAAATATTAAAACCTAAATCAATTATGGAATCTGAGAAGAATATTGTTAAAGCCTCATATGACTTTTTGCAAATAAATCTGATATTACTTCTGATTTAACGATATGTCGACACTTAGGTGCAGAAACTTGGTCGCGGGACAATTGGGTACGGGGCTATTAGGCACAATGACAATTGGGAGCGAATATTAATACTTTTTAAAATAAATGTAAAACGTATACTAGATTTAATTGCAATATTTATATATATATATAATACACGTTGATGTATTAAATTATTAGTACTAAATGGACTAAGATTTGAAAAATTATGATATTTTAGTCTAGTTAGTTTCATGGTTACCGCAATATAAACGATTTTTTAAATGGCATTGCTCAAAATCTATCATAACAAAATAAATGTATTAATAATGTCTAAATTGTCAAGTATAATTTTATGATTTTACTTATTTTTATTTTTTGTAAGACAAAACTGTGCTTATTAAATTTTATAATACTACCTATATATTATCGAGTTCAAGAAGATATTGCAGAATAGTATTATTATAATTTGAATTAATAAATAAATGTTCTTGCGCCTAAATGTACGGCGACTAATTGTCTCGCGCCCAAGTGTCATACAACCTGATTTAACAAGCCAACTGTTATAAATTAGGGAAATAATTAAAAATAAAAACTCGAGGAGTATTCATGATTTGGCTTCATTTATTCTTGAAAATGATTTTGCTTCAAGTTATTCAGAAGTATTAGGTGTATAGCAATATTTTTTTAACGTTGCCAGTAACTATTCCTACAGCGGAAAGATCATTTTCAAAGCTAAAAATAATAAAAAACTAATTGCGGAATTCAATTGGGCAAGAGAGGCTATCCAATATTTCAGTTTAAAATATAGAGCAACGTCGTACCAATGAAATTGATATTGAAAAAGTTATAACAAACTTTTCTAATTTAAAAGCTAGACATGAAATTTGTAATTATTAATATTTAATATAAAAATATATTAGTAAATATATAGTAAATTATACTATGTTATTATTATAACTCAATTGTTAAAGTTTAAATAATTTTAGATAATATATACTATGTAAGTACTAAAGCTAAAAAGAAATTTTTAAGGAGTAACCTACCTTATCGTTGAAAGAAACAATAATTGTGCTTGTATTTATGGCTATAATAGAGTTATTATTTAGTATTTACACTACAAATGTGGACAATACATCATATAAACAATAGTAACATACTGCTGTAAAATTGCTACTAACTATGGCAGCTAGTAGCTAAATATTGAGGGGCTTCTTAAAGTTGATGCATGTCAGCAATAGAGGGTTTATAGACGTTATAACATCCCCCTCTAATAATAATTAAAATTATTTCATTTTATACATAAAATGTTGAAATAATACAATAACTGCTCCTTAAAGCAATTTTTTATAAATACAAATTTAGATTTATAATTGACTCTAAAAAAAGATAATTAACTACTGTAAAAAAAAAAATGTGAGAATGTAGATGCTGAGTTTCATGATATATTTAAAAAAGTGTAGAGTGTTCTATTTTCAAAATTATATTTGTTTCCAAAAATTTAAATCGAAGTAATTTATTTACAAAATAATCGAAATAGAATATTATAGAATTATAACATTTATTTAATTTAATAATTAATTATCAATATTAATTATATTAATCAAATAATAATTATTTTATTTAATTTCATAAAATTTTTATTCAAATAATCACGTGATAGATTTTTTGAACATGAAGCTAAATTAAAAAGTTTATTGTCTAATACTAAAACTTGTAATACAAATTTCTAAAGAAACTTATAACTTTATAAGTTCAATGTTATTTACAATTTGTATACTGACAAATTAAATAATAGTAATTAAATATTTAATTGATATAACATAGAAGTATGATAAAGTTGAGCATTCAATTCATTAATAACAACTACTATAAGTATGACGGATATATTTTTACCCTGTAATTTTAAATTGGTTACAAATACTAGTACTACCAATCACAGCTTTTATCAGAGAAAAATCTTGTTTTACATTTAAAATGTACCTACCTTCGATATAATGTACAGGTCAAGAAAGACCTGTAGATATATTATTATAGCTAGAATATTTATCTAGTAGGTACCTCCTAATGGTAGTTGATGAAATGACAAAAACATCAAAATAAAAATAAATAAGGAAATTTTAAATTTTAGGTAAACTAACCTGTCTGATGACGGTCTAAACCCAGCTCACGTTCCTTTAAGCGGGTGAACAATCCGACGCTTGGCGAATTTTGCTTCGCAACGATAGGAAGAGCCGACATCGAAGGATCAAAAAGCGACGTGGCTATGAACGCTTGGCCGCCATAAGCCAGTTATCCCTGTGGTAACTTTTCTGACACTTCTCGCTGAAAACTCTTCAGCGGACGAGAGGATCGAGAAGCCGATGGTTTCGCAGTCCCTGCGCGTACTGAGCGTCCGGGATCAAGCCAGCATTTGCCCTTTTGCTCTACGCGAGGTTTCCATCCTCGCTAAGCTAGCCTTAGGACACCTGCGTTATTCTTTGACAGATGTACCACCCCAGTCAAACTTCCCACCTGGCGGTGTCCTCGGAATACGGTTCGCACCAGGGCCCGAGCCCGCGGAAACGCCGCGCACGCGGACGGCGGCTTTTGACGGCCGGCCGGACGTGTACGGACGCGGTCCGCGGTTTGACGCCCGGAGCCCTCGGCTGGTGCTTAACGCTACCGGAATATCAACCACGGACCGGCACGAACGGGCACAGGTCGGCAGCGCGACGCCATGTCGCCTCTTGCCATGCGCTTACAGCGTATGAGCATCTGGGTAGGAATACGGACTTATATATTGTCGTCGCGGCTTCACGGTTGACACCCCAGTCAGCCGACATCATTCTCCTTAACTTTGAGTATAACTCAGTGGACTTGTCTGATACATGGTATATGTGGTGCCAGAAGCTGTTTTTATAGTCCCAGGTACGTGATTTTTTGCCTTAAAAGTCTGATCCGTTCTAGATCTTCCAAACTTTATCTTATATTCCGGTGGAAGTCCACCACTCAGGGACATAGTTTGAGTTTTGCCTAAAGAGAAAATTTTTCCAATATTTTTTCTGTTCTCCTTATTAGAATTTCTTTCCTAGCTCCTTTAGCTAATACAACTATATTGTCAGCATATGCGATTATTTTGATTTCCTTTTCTGTCTTCATGTCTAGGGCCTCCTTCATCGCCACCTTCCATAAGGAGGGTCACAGCCTAGACCCTTGAGGACAGCCTTTCGTAACTTTGTTCACCGTGGTGCATCATTCTATGCACAGACTAGCACTTCTATCCTCCAGGTAAGAGACTATCATCAATACCGTTTCTTTTGACGCTTTCAGTCTTATTAGATCTCTTTTTAGTTCGGACCATCTTAGATTGTCAAAGGCCCCGCTTATGTCCAGAAACGTGCCTATAACGTGTCTGAAGCGTCCTTCGTTCGTTCAAGCTTTCACTTCTTCAATACGCGTCAGGGTAGACTTTCCCTTCACGAAGCCGTGCTGAGATGTATATTTATCTAATTCAGTTTCCAATTCTAGCCTGTCCCTTATGAGTGACTCTAGGACTTTGGAGAGTGAGGTCACCATGCTGATTGGTCTATTTGACCGGGCTTCTGTCGGATCTTGGTCCTTGCTTTTTAGGACCACTACCAGTCTGGCATTTTTCCATACTTTTGGGAAAACGGATTGTTTTATGCCTTTTGCATACAACTTCCACAAAGTGCTTTTTATCGTGTACCATGTCTTTTTTAGGATCCCCGCAGTGATCCCGTCTCCTAGAGTCTTATTCCTATTTAAGCTCCATATCGCTTCTTTCACCTTCTCCTCGGTAACCGCTTTGAGTGGACGTATGAGTCCCTCCTCCTGCACTTGTTCCCTAATCTCCTCAGTCGGAAGAAAAGTGTCCAGGAATTATTTATTTGTATTATTTGCCAAGTGGCCAAATAATACAATAAAAGGCATAGATATGTTCCGTTTTGTCAATTTTACATAAAATTATTTTAAATGCTTCTAGATTAAGTGACTACAATATTATATGACATTCTTTAAAATAGATAAAGAGGTAATTAATTAAAAAATTAAAAGTAAAATTTCTAGCAATTCTAGTTCAGAAAATGAACATTATGCCATTAAATTCAT
This sequence comes from Eriosoma lanigerum, assembly GCA_013282895.1. Taxonomy (NCBI): domain Eukaryota; kingdom Metazoa; phylum Arthropoda; class Insecta; order Hemiptera; family Aphididae; genus Eriosoma; species Eriosoma lanigerum. The sequence goes on along the minus strand of CM023362.1, from coordinate 27,036,701 downwards.
TATTACTTTGTCCAAAAAAATTACAATGGAGAAAAACAGTTATACAAATGAACTGATAGAGAAAATTCAACTCTTGAATATGATACCTTAATTCCATATGAATGGACTACAATAATCCATGAAAATTTTTATGAACAGACAAAAAGTTCATATCTAATTAAATATACAAAAGCTAAAACATGTCCATTGGGAATAAGTTTTACGAAAATTACTGGTCAATGTTCTATTTACAGTAGTTTATTGATAAACATAGTTGACAACCCACCAGAACCAAAAGCAAGTCATATTTAAATGTTCATATAGTGGTAGTTTCGAAAGTTGTAATAGTGGAAAAAAAGATGAGTAATTGGGCAACATAGAGATGAATTGATAAACAATATTATAAATAAAAATATTTCAGCATTATATACACAAAAATGTGAAGCAAACTGACTATGGACTATGATGATTTAGAATCCCCTTATTTACCGGCAATGAATGCTTTAAAAGTAGTGAACTACAATTTTCATAAAAAGGTCAACTGTATTCAGATCCAATAATGGCTTTTTAATCCTTAAATGGACAGTACCATGTAACAAAATTATCTACAATATTCGTTACGATCATTTTTTTTTTGAATTACTGAATAACAACAGAAATAAATGCATATAGAATGTATACAAAGAGAAATAAAATACCCAGAAACACAATAAATGCTACAGATGGGATAATAAAAAAAATTTAAATGATATCTGGAAGAGAGTCAGCTTCAATTTTTTTTTGTATCATATTGGTATAATGGATAAGAACAAGTGTCAATTTACAGCAGCCCATATGATATTAGAGCGACACGATTTAAACAGTATCAGTCTATCAGAGTGGGTAAGAAGTAGTATAATAGTCCCGAAAATTTTAGTTTCTGATCCGTTATTAGCACTCATGATGGCAGTTATTAGGACGTTCACAGAGTATTCTTCGCTGGCAAAATATTTATCTGTATGTTCATCAATTATATTAAACGAGTCAGTAGAGTTACAATCATGCATATTAAGAAATAACTTTAATCATTTCATGCATTTAAAAAGTACATGTGCAGATAGATATTAAGACTACAACGTATTTAGTGAAAACATTTTATATGAGCTTAATTAAAATTAGTAATAATTTTGAAGAAATCAAATAATTATTGAAATTTATTTTTACTGTTGCAATGAACGAGAGGATGAAATTGATAATAATAAATTGTTTACATCATGTGAATCAGCAAAAAATTATTTAAAATTTAGAATTTCAGGTTATGAAGAAGAAATTAATAATATAGTGAAAATTCTAATGAAATGATAGACAATACAGATATGGATTCAATGATAAAACGATAATATGGGGGGTACTGGGATTCAAGGTAGTGGTACCTCCGTCATAGTATGATGAAACGTGTGGGGAGTAACTTATGATGGCGTTTCTAATAATAGAATATTTTTACTATTAATGTTGGAAATTCTGACTTCAATATTGGTTAATAAATTGTTATGTTATCAATATATCGATTATATTATAATGTTTATTTATATCGTAAATTGAAATAAAATGAATTATTCTACGGTATGAAAACTATAACATACTAATGCATTATTTCCTACTATTTTATTATCTAATACGACCTAACTATGCGTTTATCTTTAAATAATTAGCTTTGTCTCAAATAAGTTAAATCGGAACGTACCGACGGCGGCGTTGATTGGTTGATCAAAAAAGTAAGGCTCCCATCAAACTAACCGATGCACACATTTATCCAAATTCTGTTCAAAAAATGCGTGTTAAATTAGCAGTACAATTATTAAGCTATTCCATATCAGCAACAATGCGAACTTGTATACAAATAGGACAACTTCAAAGTAACACTTCCTCGAATACCGCAGATTTTATTGACTTTATTAATAATTTATTTGACTGTCTTAATAGTAGGTCTTTATATAGTCATAATCTATATCATTGTGCTCCAATTGATTTAGGAACAGTAAAATTTTTTTAAAATAAATCTTCACGATATTTCACAAATTTACAAAAATTAAAAAAAAGGAAAATTTACACAACCACCTTGTTTTAAAGGTTTTACACAGACAATCAATGGCGTATTACAATTTTTTTAAAGAAAAATCCAATGATATTGTTTTTTTAATGACTAATCGTTTGAATCAGTAAAAATCTTTTTAGTATTATTCAAAAAAATGGCGGTTATAATAAAAATCCAACAGATAGAATAATTAGGACTTCAATAAGAATTAATTGTATTTTTTCTTTATGTACATCCAAAGGTACAAATTGTGAGGACACTCAATTAGATGATAATCCAATAATATTTTACCCAATAGGAGGATTACAAACTAGATGCAATTTGCTATCGAAAACATAACCTACTTGTGGTAATCATGCATAAAAAAATAAAAACATCCTTGTAAAACCAATACATTATCGCTTCGCTCAGAATGTAAAATGTAATTTTATTTTATTGTAATTATACACTTTTGTTCTTTTTATATTATATTTCTTGTACTATATTAAGAATCTTTTGTAATTGAGTTCTTACCCGTAAACAAATAAATAAATATGTATTTAAGAGTTGTAAAGTTTATTATAGTTCTGCTAGATATTTTTCTAACTTTCAATGCAGTTTGTAAAGATGAATCTTGCAAATTTATTTTTAAAGGAGTAACTGATAGGTAACCATTGGAGTTCAATCACTTAAAAGAGTAATCTCAACGAATGATACTAGAGGTATTCGTCACAATAATACAATTAAACAACAATTAAATGTTAAAAAGAGAATAGAAGTTGGAAATGATATTCAAAAATTAACTCCCAATATTTGGAGAAGAAGTTTGATGCGAAAAGAATGCGAATTTGGTGAAATTATTCTCTCAAATATTTTTAGTGGAACGGTTTTAAGAAATGCCAAACAAAAGATTAGAGATAATAAATGAGGAGTTGAATTAAATTATCCAATATTATTTTTAATTGAATATCTCATAGAATTTCTTATGCAGGATCAAATCATAATATCATCGCAGATCTTATTGGTCTCCGTATCAAATGGTTATCTACAAATAGACAATACAAAAAATAGGTGTCGAGTATGTATAGACGCTACAGGTGGTTTGGTAAAAAAGATTAAAAGAATAAGACAACATATAAAATCTGCACCCATTTTGGTATTTGCAATTGCCAATAAGGTTGGTGCACCTCACCCCATTGAAGTTGATCGATTTATTCGAAACTCTAATAGGACGTTCTTTTACTGGTCGTACACAATGTCAGTACTGTGAAAAAAGCCTTCATACCCTTAAAGATTTGATTTATTTAAATTTTTTTTAAGTGTATGTGCGACTAGATATAGCACATTTTATAAAAATGATTTGTCAATGGAAATGTTTTAAAACAAATATCAATAAGAAGTTAAAGGAATTATTTATTAGATCAATTATTTTATACGTTAAAATAAAGACTTTAGAACATTTTTCTGACATTTCAATACAAATTATTGTCGTGTCAAATTCAGAAATTCATGGAAATATAAAAGGAACATTTATAGAGCCAAAATCAGAAACATTTAGACGATATTTATGTAACAAGATACAATGTGATCTATCAAATAAGTATCATAAGTACCGAGATGACACAATTTGCTACCGAAAGCATACCCTACTTGTGATAATCGTGCCATTATTTTTAACCGAAAAAATTTGAACTTGACACAGTAACATACTTTATTATTTTATTTTTCAGTGTTATTTTTTATTCAACAAATTATTAATTTATGTATAAAAGTAATTAGGAGTAAACAGCAATTAGAAAAATCCTGTGGTCAAGAAGATAATTTTACTGCAACTACAGTTACAAATATGAAGTCAAAATGGTCAAATATTAGTTTATATTTTTAACAACTGTGTGATTCGTCTTGTAAAAATTTGATGTTTAAATATGTGTTCTTTGCGGGCCAAAAGGGAAACGGATTTCAACATCATAGTCTGTATGACTTAGCCAGTACCGGATCCTTATCATGACCTTTAAGAATCGCGACCACTCTCGCTGTTTTCCACGGATTTGGGAATCATCCTGTTCAAAAACACTTATTAACGAGACGCAGTAGGGCATTCTTAATATGAGGCTAAGCCTTTCTTATAATGCCAGCCGTTAGGCGATCGATTCCCGGTGCCTTATTAGGCGCCGTACGCCATACGACCCACCTCAGAACGTCCTCGGTGCAAGGAGCGACCAGATAGTCACGCGGTCGTTCAATCTGCTCGGTCACTTCGTCCGCGACATTCGGGATTAGAGTATTTAGTAGATAACTCGTTGTTTCTGTGGGGGACGCCGTGTATGTTCCGTCAGCTCTCTTAAGCGAACTAGTAGCCTGCTCTGTCTTTGGCCCTTTCTTTAGCCAACGATACAGGCCGCCCCAGAGTTCTTGGCCAGATTTGGTGCAATATTCCCGCCATGATTTCCGCTTACATGAGCGCAGAGTGACGCGATATGCATTTCATGCGGTCACATACTCGGCTTTCAGAACGTGAGAGACGCGATCATGATAGCGCGCACGGGCGGCGCGCTTCAGTTCCCGCCTCCTGGTCTCAAGATCAACAGTTCACCAGGGGGGTCAAAAAACCGTATTATGCTGTTAACTTTGTGGTAATGAGTCGCGTGTCAAACACATCTGCATAAATGAAAAATAATAATATTTATTTTCAAAATATATTTTATTAATTGTACTATATATATATATGTTACGGGCAAAGTGTACAATTCGGGCATTATATAAAAT
>CM023362.1:26977618-26993830 GCA_013282895.1 Eriosoma lanigerum | reverse complement strand
TTACCAGAGTTAGTCGATCCAAGGCATCCTAGGTCCATGCAAATTCGTAATCCCAATTATATTTTAGAAGCCAAATAAAATATGTCAAAGAAAAAACATGTAATAAAAATATTTTTTTATGCTATAATTTGTTTGATTTTATTGTAACAGTTCTTTTTAATTATAAATTATAATATTATTTTAATTTTTTATATACATATATATGCATGTATGTATATAATATATACCTAATATATAAAATAATAATATCTATATACAGATAATAATTTATATTGTTTTATTTACGCCACGCGCAGTTTACTGTAGCCGCAAACTTATTTCGTATAGTACTTGTCATATTATAACACCACGGTGGCACGGCATTAAATTCAATATAGTTAATACAGCGAATGCCGATATTAAAATGATGCGACGCTCCCGAAATAATATTATAATCGTGCAGCGCTCTTCGATGATGGGCGTGATATATTAATAATAATATGTTAGTGGGGACAGTAACAGCGCTATCTCTGGAGCATTGTTTTCGTTTCACATTTACTATTGAATTCCCTTAAACAATCTAAAGGTTAAAAACTAAAAAGTTATAGAAAATGAAATAGGTAGATAACCTATAAATGTTTCATTATATATTAGTTTATTTTTAAATACATACTTGTAATGAATAAAGAACTGAATTTGAAGTTGATTCATTAATACTAAATGAATATTGCTTTGCAGCCATTATAAAGTTCATTAAATGATTATGAAGTGATATTACATGTTCCATCTTTTTTACTATAATAATTTTATATAATAATTAAAATTCAATACAATATATTTAATTAGTATATAATTCAACATAGTTATGCAATAACTTATTGTTTAATTACTAATAGCATTGATTATAGAATAGACAGATAGCCCACAGCATAGGGAAATTTGGCTACTAATATTATATTTATACAGGTTGCCGAGAGGTGGCGCTGTATGAATTGACACAATTAATACTTTTTCCGACAATAGTATATATTAGTATTTCCATTTTCAACAGTCAATGCGACTTTAGATACCACGGCTGTGTGCCTATATATATATGTGTCGTGAGGCAGCATACTGTAGCATACTGAGGTAGCAAATACTATAAACAGTATAAACGATTGTTCATATTATTTGATTATACTAGAGTATTAATTTTGTTTTTACTATTATTAAACGAATTAAATATATTAAAAATAAGCTGAAACTTATACATTGGTTGTATTGGTGGCAGTAGACGTAAGGATATTGTATATGATAAAAATGTATATTTACATAAATTCTCCAAAGATGGAATGTTGAAGAATACAAGAAATGTAATTATAAGGCAATGGGATAGACAAGAATAATTGAGAAAATTGAGATAAGCTAAACACAAGCGATAATTAACAAAATGATACCTCATACCATTTAACTCTGGCTGAATATGTTTTAACAAATTAAAACATTATTTAAGTCCAAATTGAATTGTTTTTGCTGTAAATCCAATATATTAAATTATTATAAATACATAATTATGTATAAAAATTAATATTTCATTGAACATGTTTAATTACGATAAGTACATACATTTTTTAACTTTCTTATGCAATGCAGATATAACACACATACATATAATATGATAATCACACAGAATTATAGTAAGTATATATTTGTATAATATATCTAACTATAACTAACTATTAAAACAATTTACATTTTATCTGTTGTATTTTCATATTCATCTGCTTTTCTTTTTTTAATAATATCAATAAATTGGTCAAATGGATTGATTTTGCTAGCAAAATATTTAAGAAATTATGTATGTTATTAAACTAAAAACAAATTATATAGAAATTAAAAATGGCATAATTACATTGTCTCATTATTATTAAAAATATACTCAATGTTTTGTTCTTCAGACTTATTTTCATCTAATATTATATCTACAATTTCTAAATCATCATTTTTTTATGTTATACTTGACATTTCCCCTGTGTTCACTGTTGGTACTTCATAATTATTCAATAAGGATACACTACAAGCACTTTCATAAACTGTACCATAATCATAAATACTTGTGGAATGTGGGTCCTAAAATATTAAGCAGTTGTCATCTGCTTGATTTAAATCATATTCATCTGGTTTTTCACCACCTTCAGTTATGTTGTAGTTGGATTTAGGTGGTACTTTTTGCTTTGTAACAGACTTATTAAAAATGACAAATCCGGCTACACTCTCTTATCAGAGTTAGCAATCTAGAGTTAGTTTAAACTCTGTGTGGTATTGTTGCTATTTAATGAAATCTGTATAATAACTACGATTACCTGATAATGTAGATTTTATTTTAGGTTGTGCTGAACGGCCTGATGGAACATATTGTACACTTGTGTTTTGATTTGTAACATCAGCTATGGTTTTACAAATAATACATTTATCCACCAAAAAAGTTTAAACTTAAAAAATAAAATTTAATTATAATCAAAATTAGGCTCAAATAAAGAATTAAAACGTTCGGCAAAACTGCAATGAATATTGCATGAATAATGTTGTTAATCAACGATTGTCATAATGATATACTATTGGGCAGCTATTGCCGTCTTTATCGATAAGACATATGAACAATTTCCCGTATCATACAAAATCAAATAATAAAACTACCATAAATAATTAATAATTGATTATAATTTAAAATAGATACATATTCATATTGTTATTAGATATTACTAGGCCATGGAAATTGTAGTAGTTTGAAACTAGTAAAATTGATTGCAGATTGCACTAAAAATACCAAAAATTGTACAAAAAATTAAAAACGTTTCGTTATAAATATTTTAAATATATTGTTATTAATTTTAGAATATTTAGTCATTTGTATTTTTAAAATTTATTCAGATATTTTCTCTTTATTATATTTCTTTCTAGTTAAACCTAGATAGTTAGGTTCACTAGCCTCGTGTACGCCTTAGGGTTCACATCGCATACCCACCAAGTAGTTTCGCCTCCCTTCGGACCTTTTCTGAAGACCGGCCTAAAGTCCGTCTCCTCTAGTCCTTCCTCCAGCCCAGTATCTTCGTTCTGCCTCCTCACTGCCTTTCCCACTTCCTCAGCCTTCAAATCCTTATCCACGTCGTACACTACGATCTTGGGCCAATTCTGCCCCACTTCTTTAACTCCAATCCTCCCCTCCTTCTCCAGGGTCCTCAGAGCAGCCAAAGTATCCGCGTCTCCAGGCGTGAACCTAAGGTCCTCCCTGGCGAGCACCGACACTCCCATCACTCGAGGCGCCCTGACCTTTTTCACCATCTCCGTCCATAAGCCCTTCTTTACTTCCTCTTTGTTACCTTTGCCCACCTCGACCACGAAAGTCTTGGTGGGTTCCTTCGCTCTCCAGTTTTCCTTTCTCTTATCCTCACCCTTGTTACTCTTTGACTTCCTGTAATTCACCTCCGTAAATCCTACTTTCTTGCTGCCCCTCTCGGCTTCAGTCTTTTCCTCGTCCCTAGCCTCCGTAACTCCTGTTGTCCTCGCCTCCTTCACACTCTTCGTTCCTTTCTTTACCACCTCGCTGAACGACCTCTCACTGTCGCTACTCTTGCTCGCGGCGCCCTGTGTGCTTCGCCCCTTGCCTCCTTGTTCTTCTTCTTCTTACCTTCCTTACCTCTTCGCACTCCCTTTTTTCTCCTCCTCTCTCGCGGTCTCTTCCCTAGCGCTAGCCTCTCTCTCGATCTCTCTCTCTCTGTTCTCTCTCTCACGAATAATCCTTACTACCTGTTCCGCTATCTGTTCCTCATTCCTACCCTCGGTAGGCACCCATTAAAAATATTTGACTCGATCTCTCTCTTTCCTCGTTCTCTCTCTCACGAATAATCCTTACCACTATCTGCTCCTCATTCCTACCCTCGGTAGGCACCCATTAAAAATATTTGACGACCCATAGGTTGGGAAACGCTGGTTAGGTAAGTTTCGTTTCTAAATTCCGATTAGTGTGTGACCGACCGTTAAAAATATGCATTACATTTCGTCTGTCTTGTGTTTTGTTGTTCATGCTGGTGTGCAGTTTATGTTAGTTTGTTTTTGTTGTTACAACCATTATGTTCAAATCATGTTATCTACATCTGAATTTGTGAATCAACACCATTGGTAATTATCGTTCGTGCAACCTTATTATGCATTTCATTAATATTTTAATTATTATAATATATTAATATTGTTTCCCCAGTTTAGGGTGGTCATTGTTTTAATAGTTGTGTTGTTTATGTCCAACGTGGTTTGTTATTCTCTGTTGTGTTGCCCGACTACCAACGGAAAGTTATTTCATTGTTCATGTTCAAAGTAAGAGGTGCAACACCGTATAAGTAGTACAGACCGACTGGTCTCCGTATAATAAATTGTTGATTATTTGATAAATTATTTAAAATTATTGAGAATTTGATATGCATATTGTTGTTATTATTATATATATTTTAGATTCTGAGCGAAGCGAAGAATGTATTGGTTTTGCAAAGATATTTTTTTTTTTTTATGTATGAAGACACTTTTTCAGGTAGAAATATTGGTCCAATTACCACAAGTAGGGTATACTTTCTAGTAAATCGTGTCTAGGTAGTACTTTATTGAATTCATTTTTCGAATTCCTCAAAAGTATTTTCGTAGGAGGGGAAAAACTACAAAAAAAAGACAAAATTACGGTTACTGTTATTTTAAATTTTTTAATTTCGTGATAACTAATTGAGTTTTGATCGTAAGGGGACTTGAAATTTTTTTTGAGTATCAACATAGGTTTTACATACAATTTTAGAACGGATCGGTTAATTATGTGGCCAAGTACAAAACTTTGAACTTTTTTCCAAAAATGTTTAATATTTCCGGCAATTTTTGGTTTATCGCTTTGAAAATTTTGTCTAAGTATAATCATATATTACTTAATCATTTTACAAAATTTTTTGATAATCGTGACAATTTTTTTTCGTAAGCTTTTAAAGTAAGAGTCCTTGAAAATCGGCAAAATTACGGTTTCATTATTTTATTTCTTGATAACTAAGTTTAGATCGTAGGAAATTAAAATTTATTTCAAATATTTACATTCGTAATTTACATACGTGGTAAAATTTTGGAATGGATTATCAGTATAGCATATTGTATAATATATTAAGTTTCGCTCAGAATTGTATTTTCTAATGCAATATCATTGCATTCAAATCTTAAGTATAATAAACCACTAATTTCTCCGAGGACCAAAGGGACGAAGGAGGAACGTCCACAATCGACATTCCCACTTAACTTTACTTTTTAATTTTTTTAAATAATTATTATTGAAGTATTATACACATATATACATTTATTTATACGCGTGTGAAGTTAGGATAAAAAGAGGTTACCATAATCCAGTACTATAAGTTGAATACACAATCAAATTATAAGGCGTAACTATATATTATTATACAAATATAATTTATAATATTTGTGTCCATAGAATGAAGATATCAATATCAATACAAAACAACAGATATATTTTAGATATATTTAGATATATTGCATATATCTAATAAAGTTGCTAATAATCCTATGTACGAAGAAAATAAACAAGTTACCTCCGATCCTTTTACCAATACTGTTTTTGAAAATTTTTTGTATAATGGTAATATACCTATCTAACTAATATTCTTGCATAGATTATGCAATAACCTTGACCAAACATCCTTACATTTTTATAGTTCCTTTCGAATACAAGGAAGAAACCTCTACGAGGTGTACTCGAGTGCAACAGTAGATCTAACAGTCCACTGGCTAATTCTTTCACATCAAAGCTAATGTCATACTCATACTATGTTTATCTCACCTAGACGACTTTTAGAAAGGTCCTTTTCAGGGCCATCTCTGACTATAATCTCATATAATATTGAGGGGATTAATTCAAACAAAGAGGACCTACTCACGGTAAAGTGTAAGAAGACTATGTTTGATATCCTAACCTAAAATAAATGGAATGAAACTTGTAAATCAGAGCCCTTAAAGAGTATGGGAGCGCAATATTTGTACGACCTATAACGCTACCTAAATAGCGTCAGCTTATTTCAAAAAAGAAAATAACATCAAAATACTTATTATAGAAATGGACAAATGTATAGTCACCTCTATATACAAACCTCTAAATGCCCAGTTTACATTTAATAAAACACCTAACTTTAACGCACAAAAAATCAATTTTGTACTAGTATCAACTAGAACTAGTACTTTAATCTAGTAACACGATCCCTGATGACTTCGGAGTTTATATTTTTTTGTAAACCCACCAAATGATTTTATTACAATATTAATTTGTTTTTGTTTAATATCATTTCCTGCACTACTTCTATATTCTATTCTTAAATGATTTAGCCTACCATAATTTCCACACTTTTTTATGTGGGACACTTGTGGTATCAACATCTTTTAAAATAATTAATTATCATTATTTTACTACTATTATTACTTTTAGAAAAATAATTACCTTTATTTTAATAAAATTAAAACAATTTATGGATTGAATTAAATTCTTAACGCCCATAATAACTATAAAACTATAATTACAACTTAATTGTGTGACAATGTTATAGTTTATGCACATATATATATAGATATGAATACATTATAAATGTTTATTAAAACTAAGGTAAAAATTGGACTATTTTATTAGATATTTAAGTATTTAAAGATAATTGTTATATTGTAATAATTTATTAAATGATTTTTATTGTAGTGTATTAATTTTACTGTGAATTATATATTTGCTTAATTTATTTTTATTTTCAGATTACTTATCATAAACTTTTAATAGAAGGTTTAATAGCTAAACGAGGAGAAGAAAATTATCTGTTTAAATTAAAAAAAGAAAAATTACAGTTGGAAATTAATAAATTAAAGAGAAATATTAATCTGAATAAATATTAAATAAGAAAACTATGATAACTTTTGTCTTATCATTGAAAAAACAAAACATAAATGTATCACATAACTTTATGTGCCCCTTAGCAACTCAACCATCCCATAATTATGACTATGCAATGAGAAAGTCTTAATAATCACATAAATAACCATATGGGGCCCATTAATTGATTGTGCATACGGGCACTAGCACTTAATTCAATAAACATTCCTGGAAATCCAACAAGAAGACTTAAGAGGCGCTGGTGTCGAGATCTAATTAATTAAACTGGTTAATTAAATTAAATTAATAATAAATAATAAATAAAAATAAATTAAGCAAATAACAAAAAAAAAAAAAAAAAACCTGTGGAGTGTTACTGCTGAGTAACTACGCAATTCAAGTAACCTCAGCCTTGTATTAAATCACATATGCTTATTGTAATAATTTTAATACTGATTGTATACTTCCAATAAATGTTAAAAAAAAAATTGTTAGGAGTGCGGTTGCGTTGCACTCAAACATTAATCGACGGCAAGTTTATTTTGCCGTAGGTGTACGACTTGTCGCACATGCCAGTTTTCTTCGGCAAGTTTATAGAAAAAGAAATCGAGTGTTCTTTTTTATATATTGAGAGAAGAATAATAATTATAAACTAATTCCAATACCAATATGTCCAATTTAAACAACATAAAAGGAATAGGTGAAGCGGAAAAATTGTGAGAAAAAAAACAAAAATGCGTTAGCCAGGAAATTCAAGATGTTAAAATGTTTGCTATTGAGCTTGATACAACACAAAATATTTCAGTTAAAGATCAATGTGCTATTGTCATACAACTTATACGTAATGTTAACTTAAATAGAGTACATTAAAAACTTTTAGCTGTTGTTAGTTAACAAGAGTACAGAGTTCTGGTAAAGGTCTTTTTGAACTTTTAAAAACAGTATTGCTGGAAAATGATTTAAAATTTAAAAAATGTATAGCAAATGCCATCGATGGATCTGCCATCCATACAAGGACAGCACAATGGGTTTACTGCATTCGGGTCGTCAAATGCTTCACTAGGACAAATTTATGTCTGGTGTTATAGCCATGTACTCAATTTAGTCTTGTCTAATTTGACAAAAACACTGATTAAAACTTCAACATTGTTTCTTTAATACACTGGCAGTTTTTTTAGGGAGTTTTATCAACATATAGCTGTCTGGAATAGAGACTTATCCTCTCACATACTTACTTACTGGGTAAAAAATAATGATAAAAAAAAATAAATGATAGAAAATGATGTAGACATTAACTTTGTATTCCACGCATGAGCTTACCCTTTAAAGATTTGTCCTATTTACAAAAAAAATGAGAGTAAAGAGTGAAATAATTAATCTATTAACGAGATAATTAGAAAATAAGACTGAGCAGAAAAAATTGAAATTGAATTTTTGATTAATATGAAACAAATGTCATTTTCGAATACATTATATATTGTCAATCAAGATTGATCATTTGAATAAATGAGACGACCTAGATTTCGTCTAAGCAAAAGGAGTTTTAAATTTATATTTAGTGAATTTTGTAATATGTACAAACCAGTTTGTATATTATAAAGAACTTAAAAAACAATATGTTTAATTTGCTCAATATTATTGGAATTTTGAATACATTAAAAAATTACCAGAAAATCTTCATAATTCTGCCAATAGTGATTATTTATTGTCAGACATACATCGATAACAATGATAACATATTTGACCCTACTAAACTAACCTTATTAAACTAATAAACATACATTATTTACCACTGACATAGGATATAGCGAAAAGAAAGATAGAATGTTTAACTTACTGGAGATAAATAATAAAATTTATTTGTAATAAAGAATACGAAATTTTGCATTGTTATGTGATCCAGTCACGGACGTGATTTTAACTAAATGTATTTTTAACTTTTTATTACAGAAAATGAAACTTAGCAAACTATACCGTTTGTGTAATAGACATAGGCATTATAATGTATTAAATTTTATACTTTTTTAACACGTTACTTCTTTACGAGGGGTATTTTATAAAATAGATATGATATACCCTTCAAAATATTCTTCTCTATGAATTTTCCAATTAATGTTTTTACTTAAGTTCAATATAAACGTCAAAATTAATGTTCTGCGTTGCTATTATTTCGCTATATTTCCTGTTATATAAACATATTATAATTCAATAATGATCTAAAACGGTTATATTTTCTATATAAGATTTAATTGAACATTATGACAGTATGTAACGTAAAACGAAAAAACAATTTTTTCTTACATGGCAACAGTGAGCGTCAATTAGCTCGTTATCAGCCAAAATTGAAATTGTCCATTATGCTTTCATCTATTCTGTGATATAACTATAAAAACAGTTATTTGTGCATGCGTGCCTTCTCACACGTCTTGAACGTTTACACACTATTGATAGTAATAGGCATATTATAGCGTTATATCTATTTAGTGGATTCTCGATCAGACTCTTAAGAGTAATTAATTATTTAAAAATATTTACCAAAATTTATCTCACGCCAATGACATATAATACATTCTGAAAACTAATAGACAATAATATGTTTTATCAGAAGATACTACTGACATTGCGGAAAAGTCACAGTGTGCATTACTCTAAGGTATGTAAAAAAAAATGGTCAACTAAAAGAAAGTTTCTTAGGATTTCATGATGTAAGTGATAGCAAAAATGCTACAGCTCTTTTTGGTTTAATAACTACAGTATTAGAACCTTTTAATTTTAAATCAAAGTTGATAACTCAATATTATGTCAAGTGTTATGGCTGGGCATGTTAATGGACTTCGACAACAAATGAAGCTACCAATGCTCTCTTTAATTACTGTTGTGCTCATCGGTTGAATCTTGTTCTACAGCAAGGAAGTTATTGCATACCTCAATCCAAATTTTTTTTTTTTTACCGTTTTAGGAATATGTTTTCTTTTTAAAAATCTTTTAAACGTACATTTATTTTAGATACTATTATTGGTAAACGTATTCCTGTTGCTAATGAAACCCATTGGTGTACACGTTTTAAAATATTAAACTTTGTCGCTTTGAATTTTAATAAGTTAATATATGTAATGCAAAGTATTAAAGATAACCCTAAGTCAAGTGTAGAATCTATAAATGGTGCAAATGGCTTAATTTACATTTTAAAAAAATTTAATTTTGTTTTTTTTATGTTTTTATATCAAGAATAATAATAAAGATAAGATAAATAAGAAATTAATAAATAAAAAAGAATTAAGTAATAAATAAATAAATAATGAATAATAATAATAATTAATAAATAAGATTACTGATACCTTGTATGCAATTTTACAAGTCAAGCACTTGGATGTAGTATATTGCATTGATCAAGTAAATTCATCTTTAAATAGAATTAAACTTGTAAGTAATTTTGAAAGTGCAACATATTTTTATTAAATGTACAAAAGTTAGTGTTCTAAAACAACATGGGGGATTACTTGAAGCAGATATTTTAAATAAATATAGTGTGTTGCAATAAGAAATACTGGATAATATAATTAATCACTCAACTAACTGAACGTTTTCAAGATTTAGGTAAACTAAAATATGTAACATTAGTCGATTCTATAAAATTCAAATCCTATCAAACCAACTTTCCTAATGAAGCACTTGATTGCTTATCTTCTACCTACAAAAATATTTTTGATTTATAACTAAACCATTAACTAAAACTATTTTCATAACTAAAAAATGAATTGTCAGCTGTTTATTTTGGTTGCCAATTTCATCACCAAAATATCCAACAGAGTATTGTATTACTTAAAGAATTTCAAGATTCAGGATTATTGATGGAAATAGTTTTTACACTTTTTTGTTTAATTTTGACAAGTGTATAAGTAAAGAGAAACTTTTCTTGTCTGAAACACATAAAAACTTATAAGAAATTTGATGTCAGAAGAAAGATTGTTTTCTTTGGCTACAATTTCCATAGAAAAAGAATTAATAAGCTCTTTGATTAATAATGATGGTCAGTTTATGATAAAATTATTGATAAATTTGCGTTAATAAAAGATAGAATTGATTTAATGTATAAGAAGTAAAATACCTAGTTACAAAACTATTTTCATATGATTGTATTGCAAGATATTTATTTTTTGTTTCATTACTTCTATAACAAGTTGAGTTTTAAAATTATTGTTTTTAATAGTTAGTAGTTTTAGAAGTTAAAACATAAAATAAAGGTTAGGTTATCGTTTTATTTTTAATATTTTCTTTTACATTATTAAAATATAAAGTGTATTTTTCAGCAATGAAGTGAATAAAATATTGTTATTTTACGCAATAAAACATTTTTTAAGTCTGTTTAAATTAAAATTTAATATTAATTTTAAACTTAAACTCATTACTGATAGATGTGCCACAAAAAGTATTCTGCTAAACTTCTATCTATTACGTAAATATACCGTATACTTATACTAATATAAGTACCAATCATCTAGGAAAAATGTATATTCATTGTTAAAATTTACGAAGTTACGAGTTTGCCTCACCACTGACGAGATCCACGAGCCGCCACTATATATAGTTAGACAACTTTAGACAACGAAATTGAAAAAAAAAACTATAGGTGGCATACTAATTTTCATGCTATAAAAATATATTTTCGGCTCGCGTGATACAAACTCGACGATACAATTCCTTTCGGCGGTGTAGAAGTGCAACATATCATTTTCTGAAACCTGATGAATATATCATCTATAAATGTATAAGTCTTTGGTGGTAACTACCTACATTTTGTTTAAATAAACAGCGTCCATAATTATCATTACAACTTAAAAGTAACAATAATATGTTGGTAATACGCATATAACACATATAACAAGTTAATTGTATGCAAAATATGGTTCAACTTTTCGTTTCAACTGCGTTGAAAACATCTAATTAGATATGTCACATGATTTTTTCTATATGTAATATCATATATTCTATTATAATGTCGATAAAAAACTAACGATATTTAGATCTATCGACTTTGGTCGATATTAACATCCCTAGTGGTAATATAGCGTTTTATCACTACTATGCTCACACGCAAATTTTGTTTATATAATACTGTGCCATAGAGACGTGCAGTGCGCGAACGAACTCTATTCCACCCAAGAGTAAACCGCGCTCGCGCATCACGACTGACGATCTTGACGAATCGTCGAGCCAAATTCTCCCTCCTGAGCACAAAATCAAGCTACAACTCGCCATCTAGTGTTGATTCGATGTAAACATGATGGCCCATAAAATATGATATTAAATTACACTATGTATTTTTTCTAGTAGGTAAATACTAGATATCGGGACGGCGTTAGCGACGTGTGTCGTTGCTGACGGTGGCCAGTAAATATCTGTCCCGGGCCGGCCGCTTGGAGGGAGATGCGCGCCGCCCGACGAAAATTGATCGCCGCCCGATTTACTCTTAGACGAAACAGAGTATAGTTCAATTGAACGATTCTGTAATGAATCACCAAAAAATTGAACGTCGTTCACTAAATCATTGGCCAATCACTAGCCAATTTCAGAGTGTGCAACACAGTGTATACAATTTTTAAAACAGATATAATAAAAAAAAATGTATTGCGTTATCTCAGCATCATACCCCCGCCAATATATTTCTTGTATCTATGTCATAAAATGTCATATAATTACTCTATAACAGGATTGGTTATACGCGAATAAAATGACTAAAACGTATGTTTTGTTTTTGAAATTCACTCTTATAAAATACTTCCTATTTCATACATTAAGTTAGGTTTTTAATATTTATACATAAATATATTATGTAGTTAAAAATGATGTAATATATTATATGTTATATAAATTATAAAAAATATTTTTGTTTGCAATTTTCTTTTTTCACTCTTTTAAATAAGATAGAATATTTATCTAAATAGAAATTAATTAAATATTGTTATACAGTCACAGAATAAAATATATTTGTGTATTCATGTTTTAAAGTAAAATTTAAATGTTGCGAATTTAAAAATATAGAATATTTGTATACATATAAAATAAGTATTTTTCTATTATATTTAATAAATGTATTCTTTATTAATAAATATAAAAAAAAACAATTACACATGCATAATTATTTAATTTAAAATATTAACATTAATTATTAAATAATAATAAATTAATATTCATTTGATAAATTTTGAGTTTTTCATTTTATTAAAGTGAGTACTGAGTAGTAAGGCGATTCCGGAGAGAATTGTAAATGTATGACCAGTTAGATAATACTCTTTCTAACTGGGAAGTTGACGCTGGTAAATTTAGTAATTTATTAGTCGACTCTTGTAATTCTGAACGCTTTTTTTAATAAAACACTAAAATGCAGTTGCTGATAATCCTTGATTTTATGATAATAATAATTAATTGAATTTAATATTACAATTGTATTTGTCTTAGTAGTCTAAAACATTTTTTCGGGTATAAATAATGGTCCGATTACTACAAATAGGGTATATACTTCCGATAGCAAACAATGTTCGGTTTTAGCGGTGGTGATGACGGCACAGCCAGAGTGATATTCAGCCTTTAAGCGTAGGGAGGCGTTTCTGGTTTAAGTATGTTTTCCATCCCGATGGTTCTCGGAGGGCTCTCTAAAACACAAAAGTTGTATTGATCAAGAGGTTTTGAAGCCAATAAAATTTTATATGGCTAAGTTCCTATAAGAAAAAAAACAAAACAAAAATATAAATTTTTTTAATTTCAATCTTAAATTTATTGGTGCGATTTTACCTACAAAGTAGAAGAGTTAACAATTTTTTTTTTTTTTTGTTATATAAAACAAACATACTAAGAAATTTTTTATTTTTCTGAGATACACAAGTCTGGTATTTTCAGTTATTTATTATTTTGTTTATTATTAATATTTAACAATTACATTTTATTAATATTTCTAGTAATTGTATTTATTATTATTATTATTATTTATAATATACATTTAAAATAGAATATATATTTAGTATAGCAAGTCACCTGATATGTTAATTCGAATAATTTATTATTCTTTTTCAGTCTCCTCAGAAGCCTGTTACTCTACTATACATTAGCCAGGTATTCACTATAGGTATACAAATTGAAAGGTATCACTATTTCTGTGCATTTCTATTGTAACAATATGAGCTGGTTAATTTATAATTTTTTGGCCTATGGTATCCTTATAAAAATGTATTATTTTGTCTTGGTAAATTTTATTTAAAATACCTATATAAGATCTCATCATTATATCTTTTTTAGTTCTCTATATATATATATATATTATATTTTAATAGGAATTTTTCATTTAGACATATAAAGTGTCTTATAAATTAATCATTTATACTTACTGTGATGATAATTTTTTCTTAACATTATTTTGTTGACATAAAATATTTATATTTGATAACAGGAAACCAATATATATCAATTATCAATATAATTAATATATATATATATATATATATATATATTAAGTAAAGTAAATATATATATTAAGTATATATATTATGTAAAGTTACTATTTTACTACTGGGAATAGTCGTGGGATGAGACTAAATGAAATATCTGAGTATAATCAATGGTATAATATACTAAGAATTTTATGAAAATCATAGGAATTATAGGAAACCTAACTAAATATGTATCTTATTGAATGGCTTCATCCTAAAGCAACTAAAAATAATATTTATAAATCATCTCAAAAATAAAGTGAAAATATTATCAACATAATTGTATTACATTTTGAAAATATCAATAAAATATGTTTTGAAAACATCGAATTGGAAATATTTTAAATATAGTATCCTAAATGTTTTGAAAACAATTAAAAAATATTTAGAAAACATTTAACTTTGCTCTGTGGAGGTATATTATAAATATTACTTGTGTATTAAGTTAATAAATATATTAAATAGTTAGGTACGTTACATTAAAGAACAAACTTAACACTTATTTAAGTAAGTACTGAGTTACCAACAGCAATGATCTATCAAACAAAACAATAACAACATTTATTATGTATCACTAGGAATGTATTAGTAAAGAATGTTTAGAGTATACGCCATATTTTTCTCTAATTACATTAAAAAAGAAAACATTACTTAAAATGATTATTATGACATAAAACTTTTTTTATATTATTAGTAAAACAATTAGTTTTTTCCTTAATAATTATATATAATAACTGAAAATAAATTATAACTAGAACTCTATACTTTATTAAATGAGAATTCTTTTTGTATTAAACATTTTTAATTTTAAGTCGTAGAGGTATATATAATATACTTGATCGTGTCGTTAATAAATGAAATGATTAACTAATAATAAACTTATACTCGTGTTTTTGCTGATTCAAAACTTATTTTTATAAGTAGTTAACATAGTGATTAGCATACATAATATAAATTATATTCAACGTGTTCGGAGTAAAAGCATTTTTCACACTGACCCCGATGGGTCTATCGTCAGTCAACTCTGAAAACATGCCAGTCGAACCAGATAACAATAATACACACGATTCGATAAATCGCCCGATAAGACTATAACGAGTGTGAAGTTACCAAGTGGTGGAACAGTGATAAGAAAAAATATAGAAAAAATGGAGAATTCGTCGAATGTGTTGCCTATACAACACGGCTTAAATTATATATTACAGTAAAACTCATAAAATTCCATAGACGTGACAATTACAAATAGACGGTGGGCTCGCCGTTTTTGGCCGATTCTACCGTGTTCCGGAAGGTGGCACCGCTATTGACCTACATATTCTTAAAGAACGGAAAATTTCCTATCCGAATCCGTAAAAAACGACCGATATCGGATTTATCTACATAACGTACTTGGCCGTCAAAAAACCACCAAGTGTCAATTCGACCGTGTTTGGTTAGGTTAAACATTTACGACATTGTTATAAATAAAGTATATAATATTATAAATATTAATTAATTATTTAGGTATATGGTTTAAGAAATTAATATTTAAATAAAAATATTATATTATTGTTTAATTATATAATTTTTAAGTGTGAAATTTTTTTTCCTAATTGTATAGTACCTATACTTATTGTTGAGACCATATTTAAGAAGGTCATATATTATTCTTTTAATAAATTATATATTGGGAAAAATAACATTATATGTAGGTAGTTATATGTTATCATCCTTATTAATGTGTTATGGAGAGAATGTAATGATCTGTCATTTATTAGTTTAATGATATTTATGTCTTTATTCACAATACACAATATACCCAGTTATAACATGTTATTATATTAA
>CM023362.1:26845236-26947618 GCA_013282895.1 Eriosoma lanigerum | reverse complement strand
AAATTGTCTTATATAATTCTTATTCAATAAATTTGACACAATTTGATAAAATATAGATAATTACAATTACTGGCTCATAATATTAAGTAATCGTTTTAATAACAACAACTGCTCCGAGTGCAAGCCAAGTTTTACCACCAAGATCGGCTTAGGTGTTCACATGGAAAGAGCGCATGCGGTGTTA
This sequence comes from Eriosoma lanigerum, assembly GCA_013282895.1. Taxonomy (NCBI): domain Eukaryota; kingdom Metazoa; phylum Arthropoda; class Insecta; order Hemiptera; family Aphididae; genus Eriosoma; species Eriosoma lanigerum. The sequence goes on along the minus strand of CM023362.1, from coordinate 26,947,434 downwards.
GCGAACGAAAATATTAAGGTTGTGCGGAGTAAGATACGCTGCCCTCGGGAGAAAGCACATGCAATTTTTGATGGCATTCCTCGAACCCGAATAAACGGATTTCTTGTACAAAAACACTCGAGCTAGACCCTGGAGTCTATTAAGGGACAGCGTAGAACCCCGGACCACCGCGCACTTGTGCATGTGGCTCCGGCGGAAAACGAGTGACGCCGTACGCTGGACCGGCATTGGGCGAAGAACAAATAATAGCTTAAAATCTTCCAGTACCGAGAAGCGCTGAGGATGATCTTTCGAAAGTCGTCAGTGACCGAGTTGCTGTCACATCTGGCAGCTTGAGGTCGACATTAGACGTCGGCCAAATACAGTGGACTAGCTATCCACTCTTACCACCGTCACGAAGCACATAGGGTCCTTGAGGAGGCTAATGATCTAGTCGATCATGGTTACGACCCCAGAGATGCGATAACCGTCTGGTATTACGAGTACAACAGGCTAACAGCTGGAGCTAGGTTAGTAAAGGCGTTCGACCCCCGAAGCGACGCACCGTACGCGTGGCGTAGCGAGGGACTGGGTAAAACTAAAATCCTCCCCGCAGTTCGGACGCGGCCACGGTGCGATCAACTACCGTTCGTCCCCGTGCAACTGCGAACAGAAAAAAGCGTTGAAAGCCGCGGCATAAAGAAACGTCTCGCAGTGGAAAAGACGGTCGTTGAACGTGTACTATCGAGCGTCGCGTCGAGTCAGGTGAGTAATCGCCTGGATTCGAGATGTAAAAATATTGGGTACCTATAATTGAGAGTAATGTCGTTTCTCCACCCCAATGCCCGGTCACGAACGGAAATGCACCACACGATATTCTTGGGCTGATTACGCTCGATGAGGTGCATGATTGCCTCCCGGACGCCAAGACTAAGTTTAATTTAATCTAATCGCGCTAGGGTAGGTATCATTAAATTAATTAATTTTTTAATTTTTAATTTTAAATATTAATTGAGTTATTACGTCGTGTAACTTATTATATTCTGTAGTTAGTTCTATCCATAATATGAAGCGTGCTTTTACGTTTAACCTGGTTAAATATCTCATCAAACGTGTTTATATTTTTGGTAATGATAATAAATTATCGAAAACTATTATTGAAAAATTTATTAAATTTTATTACTTAAAGATATTAAATTAAATTATAGATGTTTGTCTTATTAATATAATTGTTAAATTAAATTAGTCAAATATTGAACATTTACAACTTAGTTACAGCTTAATGGTGTATAATAACAATTATATAAATTTAATATATACGTAAAAAAAAACAACAAAAGTCCCTATGATCAAAACTCAATTAGTTATCCAAAATAAAAAATTTAAAAAACAGAAGCCGTAATTTTGACGATTTACCGGCATGTTTTGTAGTTTTTATACTCCCAATGAAAAACTTTAGAGAATTTCGAAAAATGAGCTATATAAAGTACCAACAAGATCCAATTTTCTACCAAACAATTCCGAACAATACCGAAATCATAACCTACTAATGATAATCGGACCATTATTTCTACCCGAAAAAGTGTCTTCATACATAAAAAAAAATATCATAATGTTCATTTCTGTTAAAATCATTCAAATTTTAGAAGCTTATAAAATAAAGTTGCAACATACGATTTTGAAAATATTTTGTGAAAAGATTAAATTGTTTATGATTAGACTCTGATAAAATTTTCAAATCGAAAAAGCAAAAATTACAGGAAATATTAAACATTTTTGGAAAAAAGTTAAAATCTCTATATTTAGTCATAAAATTAATAAATCGTTTAAAAAAATGTTTCTATAATGTAAAACACTTATGTTGACACTCAAAAAAAGTTTCAAGTCCTTATGATCAATTCTCAAATAGTTATCACGAAATTAAAAAAATTAAAATAATGAAACCGTTATTTTTCCGATTTCGAGAATTTTTATTTAAAAGCCTTTAAAAAAAAAGATTAACTAGTATATGATTATATTGGCTACAATTTTAATAGGTTATTTAATAAAATAACATTTTTAATTAAATTTTTTAGTTAAAAATATTTAAGCAAGTACTAATAATTCTATGTAACATTGAATGTTATAAGCAAAATCAGTTGAAAAAAATGTATTTAATAACTAAACCATTTTCAAAAGATTATCTCAAAAGAGATAGAGGATGACCAAGAATATCATACAGTAAATGATGATATCTGATGCATGTTTATCAAATAACAATGAACTAAAGTACTAGCGATAGAGATGAAAGGTGAAACTACGGGAAACTGCAAAACCAACCATAGAGTTGATTATTAGAAAACAATAATAATAATAATAAAATAAAAATATTCGGTAGATAATCACTAACAATACATGCATTAATATTTTTCATTAGTAAATAGTATTATATTTATTTATAGTATTTAGTTTTAAATATATGTTATGATAAACCCCTCCCACCCATTTTATAACTCCTGTGTACGCCACTGAGTAGAAATAGTGTAATAACAATCGTCAATTACTAATCTAAACTCTAAATAAATCTCTCAAAAAATATAACTTTATTATGATAAACTAGAAACTAAACTAACTCATCAGTTAACAAATATTAGTTAGATTCCCCCATAATCATAATGCCTTGATACTATTTAAATAACACAAAAAATTAAAAATAGAAGGGAAAAATTTACCACACATGTCCCTTCCACCTGAAGTAAATAAAATCTATAAAATATATAGATATTTTACAAATATTATGTATATTGAGCACAGAATTTATTATTTTATGGAATATATAAATTACATTATTTAATGAATATTATTTAATCCATAAAAATAATTCAAATAATTTACCGATTTACTGTCAATATGGAATTAATTTTGAAAATGTAGCCCCTTATCTTTAAAAGATGTAGTGTAGATTTGATGCACTACATCTTTTTGTATTTAGATAATAATGACGTTTTGGGATATGAATGCCTGAAGGTAATAATATATCGTGGACACAAACGTTCATCTTTTAAAAGAAATGTCATTTCAACAATATTTTTAGGTTTACCAGTCCTCGGCAGAGGTGGTTTGACCATTTACATCTTACCGCGGCAAAGTAAATAAGATCAACCCCTATTTTTTTTTCTACATAAAACAGCGTTTTTATAAGATCATGTACGATAAACATATATGATAGAACCTAACCTAACCTAACCTAATAAGTCTGAAATGCCAGCACAAAAATAAGAATATTTTGAAAAAAATGGAAAATATTCAATATTATAGATTACTTGTAGAACATAATATAACAAAAATTACAACTAGTTGGTACTTTATATGGCTCATTTTTTAATTTCCCAAAAGTTTTTCTCTGAGAAAAGAAAAACTAACAAAAAATGTCACGTGCGTGTCCCCAGCCTGAAAATATTTATGTGTTAGAAAATGTATCGGAAAATTTGAAGGCCATAATAGTACAATTGTCAGGAAAGGCAGCCGAAGCTGTTAGATATCAAGAAATTACGTCTTGGAACGAACTTATTTTAGAACAATTTTTGAGACAGCACATTCTATTCCTTATTTACAAATGCAATTAAGTTCAATTAAATAAAATTACGACGAATCTGTTAAACAATTTTCCACACGTATTAAACAAACTTATCATGAATTAACACACGCATTAACATTTAATAAAACAAAAAATGAGGCATCTATAATTGTAGGCACCGTGCAAGCACTTGCATTAAGTGTATTTATCGAAGGCATTAAATTTTCTATACGCATAATTCTAAAAGCACGAAATGTAAACTCTTTTGAAGAAGCTGTACTTATCGCCATGGGAGAATAATAATAATTTTAATAAAAATAAAAATTTTAAGGGCAATATTTTAATATGACGTTTACGTCATAATTGTGGGAAAATTGGACATTATAGTAATGAATGTCGTTCAAATTTAAATAAAAATCCGAATTATCGAAATCCAAATCGTGAACCTAAACAAGATTTTAAAAAAGTATTGCTACCAAGTCAATGTATCTAGTTCGGTTTACTACAACTCGATCAATGTCACCAGTTGTTCTGGCGTTGCTGGACGACCGAATGTTTGCATACTTTACAAGAGCGTAGTAAATGGACAGAGAGCCAGTGCTCGAATTAGAATTAGCATCCCCATCCCTTTTTACCTTATTATGACGTAAGAACTACATCATTTTCTCCTTTTTTCGTATAAAAATGTATTTACTTATTTATAAAGAATTTAAAAAAAAACAATCGAACAAAAATGCAAAGACAGCAAAATTGAAAATATAAAAGAATTTAATGATGAACGAAAGGGGCTGCAAAAACGATGGCAGCCTGGAGGAAGTAATGAGAAAACAGTCCCTTCCGAGCTGTCAGTTCAACATGAGGTAAGAATAATGTGAGTATAAGAGACCTGTCGAATGAGATAGATTAGGCCTGACACAGTCATGCGTTACGATCGTTCATATCTCACACGGTCACCCCGACGGCCTATGACTTTCAATTTGCTTATTATAACGGGTCTGCTCGAAACATTATGCAAATACCGGTTTAAAGCTAAGTTGGTACGTATCCACGGCGGCGTCGATCGGTAAGCCACTGCGATAGCCACCTGCATGCTCTCGTTTACCGAGACCCGTAAACACAGCCCGTACTATATCCGTGTCCTTTTTGTTTTATTTATAACATAGTTGAATTTTTGTATTAACAATTATTTAAATTTTTCTTTATAGGAATATTGTACACATTACATATTTCTACCTATTGTTCTGTACTTAAATAATAATATTATATTTATATTATTTAATTTTTTTTTTAATATTAAATTAAAGTTTAATTAATTTCTAATTGCGTTATGAGTGTTATTTGTGTCGTTGATTACCTGCCTAACCACAACCCGCGTGACAGGAGAGGATACTTACCACTATACTACCGAGGAGCTAAACCGGCCTAAAATAAGAGCTTAGAGCTTTTGATAACATTATCAGAGGTTAATATACTTTTAAAAACAAAACTTCGGAAAGGATCTGGAAAACAGGCTAACATATATTGGGAATTTACAGTTCATCAAAAAATATCAGAAAGATCCTAGCTCAATATTCATGGGCGTCATATGAGCTATAGAGTGGTGAACACTATGCCTTTATCTAAAATATTACTTGCTTAAAATATAGACACCATAGACGAAAATACCAGTTATACGAATACTACAGTAAAATTTCAAAAAGGGAAATCAACAATAAATCAGCTGTCGGTGATTGGCCAAATTGTAGAAAAAAAGTTTGGATAAAGGTATTAGTCGACTTCAAAAAGGCCTCAGACAGCATTTATCGAGAAAGTCTTTATAATATAATATACGAATTCGGAATTTAAAGCAAGCTTATTTCCCTGACAAAAGTATGCATGAATGGTACAAAATATCAAGTATGAGTCAACAACGTACTATTCGAAGAATTCCAAGTGGTGACGGAAGAGAAAATTTACTCCATGAATTAGACGAAAAATGGTCCTGACGATGTTCCAATCCAAGCGGAACATCTAGAACAAAATACTAACGTTATATCAGCCATCAACCGAGTTTATATATTGAATGTTCTATACAGAGGCGTGCTCAAGATTTTTTTATAGGGGGGTTCAGCTAAAATTCTTTAATAGGTACACGGAAGAGAGGGTGGAATAAATATGAAGTTTTTTTACTTCGAAAAAATTGTTCAAAAATATTAATTGGTTTTTTTTAGGGGAGGGGGGGTTCAAACCTCATGAACCCTCCACCGTGAGCATGCCAATGGCTCTATATGACATAAGGTGACGAACGCGTCCACGAAGCAAAGTATGAGACTGTCCAACTGCAGAAGACTTGGATAAACTAGAGGGAACAATCTGGTCTTGAAAGTCTAGTAAACCAAGTTGCAGAGCCTCAGGACTGATCGCGGACGAACATTAACTCTGCTGCCGACCGTGGTAATGCATAGACCAACTAACTCAGTCAACAATAATACAGGTACACTTCCAACTCCGCCATCGACTCAATTAAGGTCAACAATATAAGATTGTATTTTATGCAACAGTGTTAGGTACGAGTGAATCACGTTATATATATTTTTTGTTTTTTATTGTTACTCTTTATTACATTTAAAGATATCGTTTCTCGTGACCAAAAATTAAATGGTAAAAATTATTGAAAATAACGTATTCTTTTCTTTTATAATTTGTACACGTACCCATCAATTCGGCCAATAACAGCTAGTGTCACAATAAAATTGGGCAGCAGGGCATGCCCTCTCTTCTTACTTTTGATTTTCGTTTGTGTATTAATCATTAAATAAACGATGGCTTCCCAGAGGAAGAAATGAAAAAACAATACCTTCCGGGCCGACAGTTCAACATGGAATAAAAAAAAAAGTATGAGTGTAAGAGATCTGTCAGACGAGAAACAGGCTAACATATTGGGAATGTACAGTTCACCAAAAAATATTAGAAAGATCCTATTTCCAGATGGGCGTTATATGAGCTGATTAGTCATGAAACACTATTCCTTTATCTAAAGTATTACCTGCTTAAAATATGGACACCATAGATGAAAATACCTGTTATGTGCATACTACAATGATAATAAATATAAGCCTTTATAGGAAAGGTGCAGAATATATATCCACAATCAAGGCTTTAAACTGGAAAGGCATGCGGATTAACCTTATTGATTAATGCACACCCTCGAACGCGGATGAAACTAAAGTATCGATTCAAACGTCCTGGAGAAAGTACAAGTGGTCATACTGTGCAAATATTTCTTAACAATTATACATTTTATTTTGTTCTGATTATATGTATTACATTGTTAATTGGACATTTGTCTGTAATATTTAAAATAAATTAAAATATACTTTAGTTAGGTGTTGATAGAATAAAATATAAAATAAATATGTTAGTATCTAATTTAAATTTAAATACCCAAGTATGTTATTTTATATTAATTGAAGGATCCGATGCAAGAACCGGCTATCTCCACTATTTTTCGAAATGCAACCTAACCTTACATATTCTGGTAAAGGAAAAGTACATGTAAAAAGTTTGTCATAGTACATGTACCAACATTTCATAATATTGTTATTATAGTGTATTTTTAATATTACAATATACAATCAAATATATTAGTATTATATAAATAATAATTATTAAAATGACTCAACCAATTAGTTTTAAACCGTTGTGACCAATTTATTATAATCATTTTACAATATTAAAACTCGTTAATGATGAGGTTTTATTTTATCAAACTTACGACGTTAAATGCAACATTGTTTTTCTATACTGTGTGACACGAGTGAAAGAGAGCGAATTCGCCTTGCGCATCTAATCTGCAATTAGTGATAAAAGTTTTACATTCCTATTTTTTCTTTCATTTTATATACATTTTCAAATGTATTTTTCAGTTTGTAATATATCTTATCTTATCTATAATCAAATACCATAATCAATTATAGTATTTGCTATAATATACATTAATGTCCAATTATAAATTCAATTTTTAATTTAAAGAGCAGCAAAATAAATGTTTTCATATGATATTCTACAATTTTAACAAATATAAGATTTCTTTGACATTAAATATAACTAGTTTATTATACCAACTTTAGATGGTCCAATTTTATAAACCATTAATTTTTTGTAAATTTTTCATTAATGTTATTTTATTATCTTGCCAACAGTTTAAACTTGTGACATTTTCAATGATGAGTTATGAATCAAAAATTGGTTGATAATTGTCTTTTTTATCGCTAACATGTCTACTATTTCATCGTTAAATATGATATAAACATAAGACAATAAATTCTTTAATATTTAATAAAATTGTGTTATTCTACAATAAAATATATTTATTAGAGTAAAATATATTATTTAATGTATCCAAATTTAAGTATAATTTTGATAGAGACATGCATATAATAATGAGTTGTTAACATTATAATGAGTACTTAAAATATTATTTTGTACTACAAGGCATAATTATTAGGAATTATATTTTAATTAAAAGAACAGTGTTTTGATTGATTACTATTATAATGCTCATATAATCGGTACAGTTCTCTTATAATAAAAATAATTAACGCCACGGCTCGGTTTTCCCAGTGTGAATAAACATATTTAAATGTGTGTATTCAATTTAAGGAAGCAGTCGCCGTGGTCATAAAACGGCGACCGTTCCATTCAGTGTGAAAACAGTTTAAGACGAGACATTTTTAATATTGTTTCCCAATAAATAAAAAAATGTCAAGTAAAATGTGACCTTTCACACAGCCTGGACATTCGGAAAGAGTTGTCATATAATCATCTACGAATGTGTCGCAATAACCATATAGACTACGTAGCTGATTTGGTCGGCAGTTAAATACTTCACCATTTATTATATAACTATAAAATTACTAAACTTCAAATCGCTGTAAATTCAAAAATAAACAAGAACCAAATTGTGAATGCATAATTATTTTTATTAGAATTAAGTACATAAATAAAAAAAAGTGGCCTTTAGAATGTTGGATTTCGATGAATGTGTTCATTGTTTTCTATTTTCCAAGTTTTTAAATTTGTTTTGTATTTTTATTTTTAGGTAAAAAGTATTTATTTATTTAACCTTTCATTTTAATATTGTACGAGTACCTATTCAAAAATTAATATTAGTAAGTGTTACCATATTTCTTATATTTATATTACATTAAGATAGACATTCACGTTACAATATTTCTTTTTTAGTAAATATGACCAGTTCTATTCGTCGTTATGTATATTTATCAGGTCATTTAAAAACATTGAAAGATTAACGGATAGCAAATTGCTGCTAAAATAGAGAGGTATTGGCAAGATTTCTCTACTAGCATATTAATGATAAAATACAATTCAGATTAATGGTTAATCCATTTCTAAAGAACTTATTATATTTTGGGATAAGGCCTACTAAACTAAATTATCATATTATAACAAAAATAAAATATTTTTATAGTACTTGGCAAAGGTTGAAGAAAAATTCCAATATACAAACTGATAAAAAAAAAAAAAACAAAGAAAATGAGTTTAAAGAGTAATTAGATAATGTTCCCTTGTTTCCATTGAAAAAAAATTCTTCCATCCATAACAATATGCAATGTATATGCATTAAATACTACATTTATAATTTTATTATAAACTGTCTGTAATAGTGTTTGTTTATGCATCATGCGCTTAATAAATACATGTCTACCATCGACACCCACATTGTAGTAATATTCATTAGTTCATTATCTATTTATATTGGGGTAAATGGGTATATTATTCAAAATATTATACTCATCACTCATGTGATAATTTTTGTTTTACCATATTTTAAATTACACATTAATAATAAACAAAATATAATATAATACATTAAAAAATATCATTTTGAAATCATATACTTATTGTGATTTGCAAGTAGTGGGTAATTTAAATATTTATCCAAGTATATCTCAGTAATTATTATTTAAAGATAATTAAATACCTAATGTAGACCATTGAAATTCGTCATATTTTAATACTGACTTTGTAAAAAAGCTACTTTTATTTGTATTTAAATATATTTATTTTGAAATAAGATAAAACTGCTATATTTTTTTTAACAATTTAAAAATTTAATAATTTCGCGTAAGTATAAAACACTAAATACTTCACTACTTTAGGGGAGCTAGATTTTCTAAAACTATTTAGAGGGATAAATATCCTAACCCCCCTGTTTTCAGCCAATTCTGTTAGTTATGTATTTTATTTTACAAGTACATAGCATTCAAAGATGAGGAAGTTGGTAATTTTTTGCAACTAATTAAAGTTGAGTTACATTAATATAAAAATTAACCAAATTAGAATATAAAGTGAGTTTCTGAAATCTTCCAAATGTCTAACTAAGGAGTTAGAAGTTAAATCGGTGAAAATAGTGACTAAAGTTAGAATAGAAGTTTAAAGTTTTTGTTTAGTTAAAAATATAAATTTAAAACCAAATGTAATGTTATATTCTAACTTAATCTTATCATCTATTTCAAGAGATGCAAGGTATGTTTTACGTGCTTATTATAATGAAATATTTATATTTACGTCAAAATAAAACGACGTTTTCAATATATTACTTCACAAAATTTTAAGACCATCATAGACCCAAAGACTTTCATTAAGTATGGTAGTAGAAGGTAATAGTAGTAGGTAATAGAATAATTAAACAATTCTAAATTTCTAACTAATTAATTGAAGCCTACTTTAAAATTATTCTTTTCATCTCAGTGGTTAGAAGATAAACTTAAATATTTTTCATGCGTTACATGATCCTTCTACATTCATTTTTTTAAAATTTTTGCAATGGATTGTGTAAACCTCAAAAAATTATTTCAGTTATAGACATTACCTACTCATACTAAATACCAACCATATAATTAACATTCTCTATTCATATATGACAAAAGAGACCATGAGACAGTGACACAATCCTTTGTCAGTCGATCCAAACAGCTCGTCATACTTTTTCTTATTAAACCAAATGATATGGATATGTTACAAACATCAAAGAGTACAAAGAATTAAGGAATGGTACAAAATGTATTAGAATACTGTAGGGGTTTCTCATTATTAATGTTAAGGAAATAAGAACTAGATTCAATTACAATGACCGAGTATTAACACAATAAGATTACACCTAAAAAGTATCAAATGAATACCGACCTGCTTCTTTAATTAGTTTCATTAATTTATTCCCAAGAATTAAACAAATAAAACATATGTGAATTATGTACATTGTGACTTATGGGGTTTCTTATTTGCCATTTAGTGCAATACGTGTAGACTTAATCATATGTTGACGATATTTTTACTGGGACTGATATGATTGCTATGCTTTTAATTCGCAAAACCAGTAATGCCAAATATTCATCTGCCCTTTCAACTTAAATATTCCTGCTGCCACTGTCATCAGTTATCATACACATCCGATAGTACCAATTTTTACTGAGCTTTCAGTATTATCTGTCATCGCAAAATTATATGATCCTGTAGGTGCATTAACTCCTGTTATATGCAGCAATTGTTGCAACTTTGTGTTCCCATAACTCTGTTAAATAATCATGTTTTTTTTGGCGTAAATCTTCATCGGCTCTGATGCGGTGGACCTATATATCCCTAGGTTCTCGTGGGAACTAGTATGGATCAAAATAAAAACCAACAAAAATGGACATATAGTAGATATATATACAATAAGTCCTGCAGACTCCATTACCTCAGGCAACACAGACAAATGGAATTGTATAATCTCTGTTGAAAAATTGTATCTTTATACTTACATACACATCAATGTTCCATAGTTGACATACAGATAGACTTGTTATAGAGTGATTTATTTACAAATTACGATTATTCCAGGTTATTTATTAAAGAAATGATTATTACAACAAAGAAAAGAAATATAAATTTAATAATTTTGAAAACCCTTTCTACAACTAATGTCTTGAACACTTAAATTTATTATGTATACAGGGTAATCATAAATGTATTTTTTTTCCACTGAAAATGGTTGAAATTACATAAAATTATAATGATATTATATATGTTTATTATTTTTAATAACACACTATTCTATACACTCTGTACATATTTATATACCTGTACACCAATTAAAAAAATGCAAATAATATTGCTATACTTCTCAATATACTTAATAATATTGAAGTTACAATTTTTGGATTTTCACAAAATAGTCATTGACAGTAAAAGCACAGTACAGTAAGAGCAGCACAGTACTCGAGTACAGATCAGATATTATATAATATATCCATACAGCTGAATGTAAGTGATTTTATATTTATATAATTATAATAGGTATATATATATAGTAGTTATTACAAATTGCACATTAATAATACTTAGGTTCAGATTTATCTTAGATTTCGATTTTTGTTCAAATTAATTAAGAACTCATTTAAAATTTAAATAAATTATAGTTAATAATATTCTCGAAAGTTCTTATTCGAAATATAATTATAATTTATATGTTTTTGCTTGGTTAGAATTTATTTTATTCTCTTTTAAAATTGTAATAAATTTGTTATATATAATATTATCGAAATAAGTTCTTTGAAATTTTTTTTTTAAGCATTACAGACCATTTAGGTGTTTTTGAATTTTATTTAGGACATTTTGTAATCAATACTAATGTCTACTCTTATCATCCTCTCTATTATTTATACAATATACTCATGTTCGAAGTTCTATGACATCCTATGGCTAGGAGATCTAGTTTAAGATCTATTATTATTAACATAAAACTATAAAAACATTCTTAGTCAACAGTAATAAAAAGAAATACAAATTATCAGAAGAATTGAACAATTTATTTTCTAAAATAATTTTTTTGTAGACCAATGAAAAAACTCTTGGCGCTCAGGACAAAGTATGTTGAGATCTTATGGCATTCAACGTGTTAAAAAGTAAAAAAAAAGATACATTAATAAAAATGATAATGGCCATTCTTATTTATAATGTTTTAAATTGACAGTTTATTGGTATTATAATTTGTGTTTATTTGTTATAATAGTAACTAAGTTGACAATACTTAAGAAATGATAATAATAAATAAAAGTAAAACCATGATATAACGACATTGTTTACGTAAATCATAAGTATGATAAGTTCCAGGGGGTCGGTGGCTTCGTGGTCACCAAGTTGATAGTGAACAAAAAAAAAAAAAACCTACATACGTTTTTGGTAAAAGAAAGACAAACACTTTGCTTTTAATTCGGTACACCACAAAAATTGGTTATTTAATATACACATTTTAATTTCGATCGACTACGGCCATCACGATCACTGTAACGCAGTTATTGACAGTACCCGGCCTGCGGTAATCGTGACTAGTGATGAGATGGATAAAAATAACAGTTATAGTTGTGAAAGACAATTGTTATTTAATCAACAATTTTCGGTGGTTTGAGAAATAGAAGAAAAAGTTACAGTGTGGTTTTTGGTATGAGCGTACAGCTGCGGCTATGTCAGAGCGATTTTAACAACAGTATGTAGATAATATGTAGTAGTTCCACTGAGCGAGCGATTAATCGCTGTCAAAATGTCCGCCTTGGTTGTGTCCAAACAAATAGCTGCCGCTGTTTTCGTACAGGAAGCTATTTGGAAGCTTAGAAAACCAGACCATAATAAAAGGACAAAGATCCAAAAATGTTGGTCCAATATTGAAAAGGATCTCAACATGAATGATATCATATTTATTATTTTATTTAAATATCATGTTTTACCTACTAATGTAATAATATTGTATATCAATTATCAACACCTATATAATATAGCCATTTATAGGTACCAAAATGTATTTTTTATAAAAATTGACACGGCCTGTATTTGAATATTTCGAATCTTATATTTCATCAGGACGAAAATAATCAACTGTCCGTCCCGGGTCGCGGTAATAATAAAATATCATGTACGATAATAATTAAGCGAAGCGCCTTATCGTGGTCGTCTCCATCGGCGCGGTCGCACGGGCAGCGAACAAAACATATTTATAAAACTACGGTAATTGCGATTACGTAATCGGTTTTTACTAATCATTACCCGCAACCGTATATATTAAAATTAATATTTTATAATATGTAAAGATCGGATCTACAAACGACCGACTTGCGAAGTGTTAGTTCGTTCGTACTTCGTAGCGTAGTGTTTTATTGTTTTAAATCCCGTGCACCGTATTACGATATATTAATTAATACGAATATCAAATATAATAAAATATATTTATGCTAATATCGATTAAATCAGCCAGCAACATTTTCAAGACGTCATCTTGGTCTCGCGATTTTACATGCGTTTTTTATCACGAGACCAAGATGACGTTTGAAAAAACGCATGTAAAATCGCAGTTATGCTCGAAACGCAGAATCGCTCTTAATGAGGCCGCAACTCAATTGTAATAGTGACAACAGTTGGTGGTAGGGACGTTGCGATACTACCGATACCAGTGAAGTATCGATATTTTACTCATATCAGTATTTTAATTCAATTCGATACCAAGTAAAAGTATCGATACTTTTCTTTCGATATCACGTCCCTAGTCCATCGTCCACGCACTCGCACACCCGTTCAGTACCCCTCCCCCCCCACTGATACACCAACACAATACAAACTCGGAGTTACCGATCGAAGCCGTTGCGCCACCTAGGTGGTGATTTACCAAGAAAATAGATCACATTGAATATATCGCTTGCATCTGTGTGCTTAAGTTATGTCGAACCGCGTCAAGTAAAACAATACTTCAAAATAACTGAAACATTCACCTCAAATAGGGTACCTTTCCGTACCAAATTTTAACTAGTTAGTACTTTATTTAACTCAATTTTTGAATTTCCAAAATTTTTTTCCTTGAGAAGCGAAAAATTGGCAATATTACGGTTTCCGTTATTTTAATTTTTTTTTTATTTCTTGATTAATTATTGAGTTTTGATCGTGGAGACTTGAAAATTATTTTAAGTATTCACATAGGTAATATTTACATTTATTAAATTTTGGAACGGATTGGTTGATTTTTTGGCAAAATATTGAGCTTTGAATTTTTTCTAAAAATGTTTAATATTACTTGCATTTTTTATTTAACGTTAGAAATTTTTGTAAAAACCTAATCATATACTATTTAATCTATTTACAAAATATTTTGAAATTCGTGACTGACAATTTTTATCATGATATTATAACTCCTTGAATTTTTATCGTAGGAATTTGAAATTTATTTTTAATATATACATGTGTAATTTACACTCCTGGTAAAATCTTGGAATAGATTATCAGTATAATATATTGAGATTTGCTCAGAATCGTATTTACTAATGTAATATAATTGCATTAAAATCTTAATAATTATAATAAACTAATAATTTCTGGGAGGACCGATGGGTCGAAGGAGGAATATCCTAAATTGAAGTTCTCACTTTTTCCAAATAGTTTTAAAATTTCAGTAATAACTCCAATATATAAAAAAAGGGGGATTAGCCTAATGTAGAAAATAAAGTCATAACAAAGAATAAGCATTATAGCATTATCTAATTTTTATTCATTTTATTACTAATTAATAATACGCTGTGTCTAATATAAGGTATTTATTTATTTACTATTGTCTATTACTTATTATAAGCTTATTTTTTAAATAATTTGTTTATACAACTTTAGCTTATTTATTTACTTACAAAGTACCAGTTATTAGATCATGTTTTTTCCGATATTTATAATGTAACTTTTACTACAGCAGCTTATCAATTTTATCTTTACAATTCAATTATCATCCAGCCTTAAATATAAAATTACCAATTAAGAGTAGTTATTTTCTGTGTATAACCTGTATAGTACACCTCAAAATTTTTATATTGAAATAATAGTTTGAAACATAAGATGTTCAATTGTTGTATGGATATATCCAAAAGTTTACGTACATTAACGAAATAATGCATATTATACAATTTTGATAAATTTTGTGTTGCAATTTTTTCTCATATAATTTCATACTTGATTTGAAAATAATAAAATTATTTTTACTGATTTTATCACACTTAAGTCCTATTCAATAAACAATATAATATAATATTTCAATTACTTTATTATTATTAATTTATGAATAATAACAACATTAATAATTATATATTTTATATGAAAATAATTTAAATATTTTATAAATATCATTAATAATATTGTTGTGATAGCAGATTACATCACTTAAAAGTCATGTCTTCAACTTTCTCAACTGTTATTAAGCAATGGAATATATTATTTATAGTTGACAATCCTAAGTATATTATCGTTAAAAGTCGAAGTTCGTTCGTTGAATCAATAAATCCTACATAAACATTTTTGCTGTCAATACAGTAAATAATATTCTTTAATAATATTAATGAGAGATTAATTATTAAAGAATTTTTTTTGTAGATTCTTACTATAATACTATTCATTTGATTTTTTATTATTAATGAAAGATAATTAACATATTTTATTTTGTAGATGTTTAATATTAGTGGAAATTGTAGCGTGGTTATTCACAAATTCTAGAAAAAAATTTAGGGGCCGTAAGTAAATTATTGTATTAGAACAATATTATTGCTTTAAATACTATAAATTATTGAATTTTACATTGGGATGTAATTATTGCAAAAAAGTTGTGCACAGCTTAGGTTTTGTTTAGGATATCTATAATAAAAGTGTCCTTTGGATTTTGCAAGGTATACGTAAAAGGTATAAAATAACTAATTATGCTTAATAATCCTATTATGATTTAATTTTTTTTTTTTATACATGTATCAACTCGAACCTACTGCTATCTCATTTTCTAATAGTTGTGTGACTGACCTTGGGTTTATTTTTAATAGTGATTTTGATCCGAGACCCATTATTGAACACATTTGCTGTAAGGCCTTTAAATCACTAGGATTTGTATTTAGACTATGTAGAGACTTTCGATTAGGCCAATTCTTTAAGGTGCTTTACTGTGCACTTGTTCGCCCCATTATTGAGTATGGTGCTGTTATTTGGGATCCGCATGACATTAATGACTCTCTTAGGCTCGAAAGGGTCCAACGTAAATTTTTAAGGTATGCTTGTTTTAAATTAAATATTCCCTGTGAACTCCATGACTATGGACCTGTTGCCTCTCAGCTTGGGTTGGTTTCCTTCAACGTATTTCAGGAATAAAGTAATTGTACAGCCTGATTCATGGTAAAATTGACTCTCTGGATTTGCTTTCCTTAATTTGTTTTAAAGTACCTCAACGCCCCTCCCGATCTGTTGCTTCTTTTTATGTTCCTCTCATCACCACCAATCACCTTAAAAATGAACCCATCGGACATATGATGTCAAACGCCAATGCCGACCCTGCTTTTATTCTTTACCTTTAATTTTCTGTATAGTTACTAATTCTATTTTAATCTTAGTATTTGATATTTATTTCTTAATTGTGCAAATGATGTATATATAATGTGTACTTGTATTCAAGCATTTATTCCGTATATTAATAATAAATAAATATTTCACATTTCTCATAAAACGGTTATCTTAATACATGCGAATTGAAGAAAAATTATTTTATTTCATTTTCATGTTTTTAAATGCATAGGTAATTAAAGCTAACTTTTATGGTGTGCAATAGATTTAAGTAAAACTAATAAAATATGTTATATTTAAAGACAGACATTAATGCAGGTTTAAAAGAGATTCAAATAATAAACTACACTATCGTAGCATTCTTTAAATATTTTAGATTGACATTATGTTAATAAACATATAACCACCAATTGAATACATTTTTTATGTTTTCTATTTTATGCGAGTATAGTTTCATTTTTGTACTAAAATAATGATAAGCTTAAACAATTAATTGACTTTTCATCATATTACTGTTGTTTTACCGCAATTTTTATGTTAAAATATATATTTACATATAACAATTTTTGATTAAATAATAAATAATAAAACCAAATATATTTATTATTTCACATTCTTTTAACTAAATAAAATACATAATTTTTTTAATACAAACAATATATTACATTTAATTAATTTTTCATATTTTTTTTCTTCAAATGGATTGAATATTAATGTATATTACAATTGTCATTCTTTGTTATATTTTACAGTTTTGTTTGATATACCTACTACATGTTTTATTGCTGTTATATTACTATTTTTATATTTAAATATTTACATTTTTAAAAACACTTTATACTATTGCATAAATTTTACAGGTAATTAAGTTAATGTTTTTTTAATAATAGTTATTAATTTCAACTAAAATATATTTATTATATATTTTAAGTTTTTGTTTGATTTATGCAGATTTTTATTTTATGTGAATATGGTTTCATTTTTATACTAAAAAATAATTATAAATTTAAATATTTTATTAGATTAAATTATCATATTCATATTTGAATAAAGTGTATGTAATAACTCTATTTGACAACAAATTTTATTGAATATATATTACCAAATATTGTAAGTAAAACTAAAAATGTAGTATACAAATTCATTTTAACTTTTTAAATTATTTAACATATTATAGGAATTTAGTTGTGGAAAACAATATTTTTTTTGGTGTGCCACAAGGATGTGAACCCTTGCCGTGTTTTCTTTACTGTGAAGGTAACTGCTGTCAGAACTTGATAAAATCAACACAAAAACATTTTAAAAAAAGTGTTAACTATGTATACAAATTATTAGCTCTATAATTTCAATTTTATTAATTAATTGTGTACTGTATTTATGTTATACATTTATATAAGTATGATAGAAACACTATATATTGTTATGCGTGTTCCCTAAACGTATAATTAATTTGACAAAAACTATTTGCTCCCATAGGTATTTTTTTTAAGAAACATAACTTTTAATAAAACTCCCTCATTGCAAAGTGTATGCGAGCATTGAAAGTATATTCCTTAAACGAAAACTTTAATTTTCTCACTGATGGTAGTCTATAATTTTTATAAGATTTTCTCCATAGCATGTTGCCAAAGAAAAAATCAATCTTCAAAAGTTTTCGTCTCAATTCTTTTTTAAAAAACTATATTGGAGTAATTGATTAATCAATTTGCTGCCAAAAGGTGTCACCTGTAGACCACTAGACCGCGGACGCCCCTAAATCCGCCAAAGACATATAAAACATTAATCAAAATTTCCCTTCACAGAAGGAGTTCCGTGTACACCAAGGGCGAACTCCCCTAAGTCAATCTATATGTCGTTTGATAGTATAATATAATTTCCAATTATTAGCTATTTGATATTGAATTATAATATATATATATATAATGTTATATGGCAATCTATATTATAAAGATTTAACAACATTAACAATGATTAATTGATTTGTATTTACGGTTCGTAATAAGTTAAATATAACTGAAATTATTTATTGACGTTTACATAATTCATTGCAAAAATTTAAAATAAATTAATATAGTAGGATCATGTAAAGCTTGCAAAGATTTCAATTTATCCTGTAGCCACTGAGATGAAAAAAATAATTTTAGAGTAGGTTTCAATTAAATAATTAGAAATTTAAAAATTGTTCAACTATTTTATTTATTACTATACTCATTGGGTCTGTGCTGGTCTTAAACCAGTGAGGTGATATATTGCAGAAGTCTTGAAATTTTTTAAATTAACTTAATCTTTTACAGCTTGATTAAAAGTAATTATAAATGTCCCTGGTAAAATCTTCATAAGTACTTGGTAGAGTACTTATTTTGCTTAACTTCTCTGAACTAATGTGTTTATTTTGTTGGACCATGTTTTTTAATTACATACAATTCAGCAGTCATTTCTGTAATATATAGTTTACACTTATCTAATAACTGACAATTTACAGCCAATACCAGTTGCCATACACATACCAATTTCTGTATTCATTATTGAATAACCATTCAACTTTTTACATGTCACCGTTTAGTTTTTTCTAACGTCAAATACCTATTACTTTCGGTTTTCAACCAATCGATTATCATAATATCTTTGACAAATACCACTTAACACGAATAAAATATGATCAATGTGTACTATACAAATTACAAAAACCATTATGAAAGTATGAAATATGAACTGTCATGATATTTCAAATTTTAATATTTTTTTTTTTTTTCAAAGACAAATAGTTTATAAGAATATTATAATCGTATTATTAGACGAATATTAAGTCCATAGTCCGTACCATATTGGCAAGATCGACGATTGTATATAGATAATCGTAATATCTCATTTAATATTAGATTTCCTCATATTATAACGTAAACATTTGTGTACACAAACACAGAGTGATAAAGTAACAACCGTAATATTGCACATTTGCACTAATTAATATTGCACAGTAGTGCAGTACACAGACGCAGTGACAATTATATTAGCGTACACAGCACACACCATAAAGTAATGCCGACCGTTCCGATCGGGAAACTGTGTACTTCACTCAGTCGTGGCACAGTATAATATATATTATGTTATTAAAATCATTATGTAAATCAATCTATTTTAAAATGTAATATATAAAGTGCGTTCGACTTGGACGTACAAACGCTCATAACAAACATATTTCGCGATCGTTTTGTTATTAACGGTCAACTTTTGTGCCAATACGAAAGTTGAAACAGCTCACAGTACGTTTTATTATAATAAACCATTAATTCCTCCGAGAACCGAAGGGTGTAACGTACGGATCGACCTTCCCGTTTTTCTTAATAATTAGTTATAAAATTATCCGTAACTCCGACTCAGCTATGGCATGGGCTAAAATGAAAAAATATCGATATTATCATTATTGATAAAATGTAAAATTTATCATTTGATATCGGTATTTTGATGTATCACAAATTTTTTTTTTTTTCGTTTTTAGATTCTGAACGAAGCGAAGAATGTTTTGGCATTGATTATAGATAGTATAGATAGCTCACTACAATACAATAAATATGTTACGGGAGAATTAACAACCGATCGCACAGATTAGTATACTATATTACTAGGTAATAGATAGTGATGGGCACTATCGAATAATTCGATAGTGTACCACATTCGAATTATTTCATAGTATTCGAATATTCGAACTTTTCAATAATATTCTATTATTATTTGGTTTTGTATGCGAATATTATAATCATGAATTATGAATCTTAGTGCAACTTCTACAACTATTCAATAGATTATTCAAATTATATAGTAGTGACTATTGATATCACAGATTATATATCAATGATAACAAATAATAAATTTGTAACATAGATATATTTCATAGTTTTATAAAACTATAAAGCCGCGGTCGCACGATGATACTAAAACGCGATAGTTACTATCGTGAAAGCTGCTATCAAGAGAGTGTCATCGTGCGAACAGAACGATAGCGACTCTCGTACTATCATGCGTGCAGAAGAAAATAAGAACGTATTTTATAATTGAATAAAAATGACTGATACATTTGATATTTACAAGTTCCTGGAAGACTACCAGAGATTTCCATGTCTCTGGCTAAAAAGTGATCCAAATTTCAAGGTACGGCACAAACGTGATTCAGCGGAAGAACTTCTTTTGGAAGGTTCTGGCCTATGAAGAATAAAAAAACTACGGCTGAAAAATTCTTTTAAAAGAGTGTTTGAAATTCCTAATTGTGTTCTACGTTGAATCCAACTTTGCACCCATAATTTTTTTGATTTTTGATTTCTTCTTTTTAAAGTAATCAGTTCACGGATTACATCAAGAAGAGCTAGTTCGATTGCATCGGTCTACATTATTTAATATTTTTAAAAAAATGTAGAAAATAGTAATGATCATTGACTTCAATGCAAATCCTTACATTTTTTTGTTTATATATCAATGTTTCACCTACTATCACAATTTACTATCACCTTCATACACTGCTCGTGTGAACACAAACGATAGTGTGACAGTACTATCACACAACCTCACGATAGTGACTATCGCGTTTTACTATCATCGTGCGACCGCGGCTTAACCTATGTAGTACGTAGTTGAAAAAATCAACTTTTCAATTCATGTACCTAGAAACCAGAATACAATCACCTGGACCACGGTCTTAGAAACTCATTGCAATTTTTATAAGCAGTTACAATTACTTTGTTATCCTTATCACTGTTGCAAAAAATATATATATATAGATTATAGTTACTTCTCATTTGTATAAAATCTATATTGGTAGTAACATCACTCATTAATTATCATTATTTAGTCAATTATTATTAATAAATGTAAGTATTTTTTTTCAAATGATAATAGTTACAAATGTAGATATGTAAATGAATTAAAAATATATTTATAAATAAACACAATATAATAAATTAATAATAACAACTTTTGTTTAACACATTAATGTACAAATTACAATTTAAATAATTTTCTGTAGTAGAAAAAAAAAATGTTTTATTTTATAAACTTATAGTGGTAAATAAATAATAATGATAAATATATAATGTTAGAATTACTAATTAGTATCAAAAATGAATTAAGATTTTATAAGTTATAACAAAATAATTATAAAAGGTAAATAGTAGTAAGTAAAATACAATAATTATAAGTTTTTATTTAAAAATATTAATGTGTCTACATTTTTTGGTGATAATCGATTTCGTCGTTGATTCACAATTTGTCCTGCTTTTGAAAATATCCTTTCTGATGGGGGATCTAATATTAATTTAAATATAAACTTAAGTTTTTCCAAAATTCAATAAGATTATCTTTCAAATTTAAATAGGGTAGGTCTGCATACTGTCTGATTAATGTTACTGCTGTACTTGTGTCTGTTGTTTTAGATTTCATTGTTGTTACTTTTGCTTGTAAATATTGCTATCTAAATATATTTATAATGTACTAGATAATAGTAAAAATACAATTGCCGTATTTTTAGACTTAGCGAAACCATTTGATACTGTTGACTATAATGAATTACTAAATGTAATGCCTGAATTTGGTGATGAATGAAAGTGAATGAAAGTTTAAAATGGTTTTCTAGTTATTTGAGTGATAGAAGTCAGATGGTTACTATAAACGGGATAATAGGTAATAATATGAAAATAAATTGTGGTGTACCACAAGGAAGTGTACTGGGTCCTGTTCTATTTATTATTTATATAAATAGTATATGCTAATTGACGGGTCAATAATTACCTATGCTGATGATACGTTTATATTTTTTTCAGATAAAACATGGGAAATAGTGCATACAAAAGCAATCAATAAATTAAATTGTTTAATACAAAAACTCATGTTTAAGAAAAAAATAATAAATTACAATAAAACATTCTTTATGGCCTTTCTCAAATTTTACATTTCAAGAATTAAAAGTTTGTAACTATGATTCAAGAAACAATCCAACCTACTCCACAATAAATAGATAACTAAAATAAAATATTAGGATTTGATGTTTGACTACAATATGAGATGGAATATGAATGTATTAAACATTACCGTTATGTGCATTGCCTATAATTGCATTGTCACTGAAAAATGCTAATCCTCTTTGAACTAAAAATTGAATAACTGCTACTGTCCGTTATAAAACATCCCTCCAATACTGAATATTTTTTTTTATATTCTATAACTAGTTGACAATTAATACATTTAATATCTATAGAGCGATTTGAAAAATCACAAATAACTTATCGCTGAATAAATGAATTTTCATGTTCTCTAAATCGCTCTTTAGTATGTTGGCAATCACTAAAACCCTTTTTACACAGCAACGTGTTATTTGGTGAATATAGCTTACAAATATAACAAAATAAACTAACAGCCGAAAGTGAATATATCAACCAAATTCTATGTATTTTATGACCACTTTATTTTGTTAAATAAAAGTGTTCTTTTGTTAATTTTCGTACAACTCCTCGAATATTTTTTTTTGAATTATGAATACCATTTACATTTTGTTTTGGAGTATTTATAGTGAAATATTCCCGAAAGCTTTCTGAAATTATTGATGGCCTTGTTGAAATATCGGAGAACCGTGCAAAATTATTTGGTGGTAAATATGGGTTTAATATGTCATTATGGAACAAACATATTTCAGTTCCACCGTCACATTAGTATTATCATTGATTTTATAACATACAGATGAGCCATACTATAGGAATTATTGAAAACAATTTTTGTAGCTGTATTAAAATCCGAGAGATATCGTTATTATATTTGATAACTATTTTATTATATTTTTAAAGTAATCTAGTTTTATAGACAAGTATGCCGCTATTATACGAGTCTGCCCACATTCTGTATTATCTATTTACTACAGTGGTCCATAGAATGTTAAAGTCTGAATATTGTATAAACAGGAATACCATTAATAAAAGTATAAAACGTTAAAACGTAGTAAAATATAAAATACTTATTTGTCGCCTGCTCGAAATTCAATACAAATATGAAAAAAGAGGTATTCATTATTTAAATGATTACACAAATTTTAGTTTGCATTATATATTTTTTTTTGTTTCATATTTTAGTTATATTATAATATAATATAATATCAAAATTAAATTTACAACGAAAATGGGAACATTAAAATTTACAACCAGTAGAAATCAATCGACTGCAAATCATAAAATTAATATTAAAAAAGAAACCTTAAATTCTAATTTATTAAAAATTACGTTTAAATTATTTATATTTTTCATTATTAGGTTTACATTATACATATTATATTTAATAGTTACATTTAAACTATAAATTGTTTTTAATTTTTTATTAAACAATCGTAGGTATATACAAAATAGTGATAGTAAATTATATTGTAACTTATTAAAATTATATTATATTTGTAAATTTGTTATATTTCGTTGATAATTATTATAACAATATAAAAAAAATATATAAAACTTTTTCACTGATTAAATATCAAAATTTACAATAAATGGTTCAAGTTTTACAACTTTGTCAACATTATAATATTACATATAACACGATTATAAATTACACAATATAATATATATAATATAAAATTATTAAATTACATTTTTACAATGTTTCTTATAATATAACAAAATAACAAGCTACTCAACTTAAATATTAATTAATTAAAATTTTTTAATAAAATTTAACCTAATTATTTATATATGACTTAAAATTTTTAATTTTTCAATTTTATTTAATTTTGATGTAGTTGCATATTGTTGAGTTTTTTTTAAATATTTTACAAATTAATAGTAGTCGTATAATGTATAGTTTATATTCAATACAAATGATGTTAATATCCACGTGTTTATAATATCACAATTTTATATATTTTGCGTAAAATTATGCCTAATTTTTTTTCTGTGTTGCAAATTTTTAAATTTTTTTTAAAAAATATTTAATATTCTATCAATTATATTGTTAAAATCTTTTGTTGGTGCTTTAAGTCCAGTGTCCAAAGAAGAATAGTTTTTATTCAATATTAATAGTTGATTTTTTTCATCTAATAATTTTTCAATAATTAATTGCCCTTCACAATATTTACAATTAAATTTTTTAATACATTTAAATGCCAAATAGCCAACAAAATAAGTAACTAAACAAGCTTTTAAAGTAACTGGCAATTTTGAATTTTTTTCATTTGGAGAATTCATTATAGATGTTGATGTCGAAGTCGAAGAAATGGAAACAGATTCTTCAGTATCTGAAGAACTTAAATTTATTTTCGACTGTTCTATATTTAATAAAATTAAATCATGGTTATTTGACTCTTCGCCATTATCAATATCCTCGTAGTTCGCTCCTTTAAAAGTACACAATGAAAAAATACAAGTGCTTCTGATTGACGTTCTTATTGTTCTTGCAGTCGGGTTCTTATTATAACCGCTTTTTTGTCTTATAACATTAAATAAATTTTCCAATGCTTCTTAATTCAATCTATTAGTTAAAACAAAAATTACTACAGTACCTGATTTTTCCTCTTCAAAAAAACATAAAATTCCATTAATTGTTTGTGTAAGACCTTTAAAGCATAGTGTAGTTTTCTTTCCATTTTTTTTTTTTTGTATGTTATTAAAATCGTTGACGCCTCAATTAAAATTGATTGGATTGTATGGATTTTTACTATGTAATGTTCTGCTATTTAAACAAATTTTTTTTTTTTTTTTTTAAATTTATAATCATAACACAGGAGGGGACCGCGTGAGCATTACTTCCTCATGTGCTACATCATTTATTGAACAACTATTTGAACACATTAACCGCGGGAGGGCGTTAGGACAATCCCCTGCCGCCAACCCTTATAATACGCTTTACAATAGGTCATAAAATAATACAAAAAAGAGGGGGCTCTATCCCCCTAACTTTCAGCCTTCGGCACACATCAAACATTATAAATAATTAAATTTCCGTTCTGCCTTTCTCTTTCCTCTTCCTCTCTCGTTGACATCACGTCGTTGACGAAATTGTTAACTGCCTTCCAGTTGTCCTTAGACTGCAACATCAGTATAACCTCGCCTAACCATCCAATCGGCTACCATCTGCAGGGTGTCGTTCATGGCTCTCTCCAGAAGGCATGTTGTGCGTCCAGTAGCCACTATCGCCACATCGTCCGCGAAGCACACAATATGTACTCCCTCTGGGAACTCTAGCCTCATTAGATCGTCGTAATAGATGTTCCACAGGATGGGGCCAATGACTGACCCCTGTGGGACTCCTCTAGTGACCAAGTATCTCCTTTCTTCGGTTATAATGTGTCGCTCTTCAAAATATGACCTTACAATGCGTATGACATAATTTGGAAGCCTTTTTGCTATTAGCGCCGCGTCAATCTGTTCCCATGGAGCGGAATTAAACGCATTCGCCACGTCTAAGGAGACAAGCGCGCACAGTTTCCGATTGTAGAGCCGGCCGCTTCCTACACGATTCACTATATACATGACGTTCTCTATAGCATGCGTAGTAGACCTATTTAAACAATTATATAATTTATTAACAAATTCTATAAAGTCTGCTGTATACTTTGCTGTTTTGCTTTTTAATTGTTTTGTTCCGATACACGTTCATATAGCGGATGCCATTGTGTGACTAAGTAATTGTACAGCTAATTTTACTCGCATTTTTTGGAACTTGGATTAATATGAGCATCCGTTATATTTAAAAAAACTTTCAACTATCAATTTGATACGTTTTCGTTATATCACTGAATGAAATTATATTGTTGTCTTTTTCGAAACGGACAACAAGTTAATTATTACGAATACTTTTAAATAAGTGTGGAATATTAAAAATTGAAAATATCTTATGTTCTTCTACAAAAAAATATGGTTTATTTTCATTAATTCCTAATGCTTTTAACGCACTTTGGTTGTTTGTGCCTTGATCACAGACCAATATTTTTGGATATAAATGTATTTTAAATGATTCTGTTATAACATCAACTATTAAATTTTTTAATAATTGATGATTAACTCCAGAGTGTGCTAGAAAAAACGCTACTGGCAATTTCCACGAAGTATATACTCCACGAGCCATAAACACCATTACTGAATTTGCGTTTTTATTTGAACGACCATAATGTCCAAAATCTTCAAATCCTTCTATAAAAATCGTAGTCTTTTAAATACTCTAAAAATTATTTTATGTATATTTCGTCAAAACTAATACTGCATATTTTATCAATGTTTGATTTATTTTCAAATTTTTTTTGTATATGTCCAAAAAACGAAGCACTAAATCCAGGTAAAAATTTGACTCACCTATCCAACGGCGGATTGTATATGGACCCGGTAAATTAATATTATAAAGTCTTAAAAATTTGTAGGTTGCTGGCGATTTATAAAATAAAGTTAAAGCTAAATTTCTTTCTTCTAATGCCCAAAGTGTTCGCTTAGTTTTCAATTGCATTGTAATTATTGCTCGAGAATTTTTATATGGAAATTTATGTGAATACATAAGATTTCGTAATGTGTTACATGTTTTAAATCGAATTACACTCGCTTTTAATTTACATATTTGTGCAGTTTTATAACGTAATTTATTTTTCTGTTCGTCAATTTTTTTATTTAATTTAATTTTCCTCGGGGTGTTCATCTATGTATATCATTCGTTTTGAACTTAAGGTAGGCATATCAATTATATCATTAATTCTATTTCGTTTTGGAGTTTCGTAAATAGAAGACGGACTAGGAAAAATCAATTCAGTAACATCACTTCTATTTTTACTGTACAATTTATTTGGAGTTAGTGTTTTTAATTCAAAATCAATTTCATCTATCTTTTTATTTTCATCAAATAATGATAAATTATTACCTATTAAAAAAAAAAAAAAAAATGGTTTTAGTACTTATTTTAAGTAAAAATGTTATAAGACACAAAATATTTAATTTATAAATTCAGGTTGATAATCATTATATTATCAATTAAAAAAAATGGGATGGTAGATTGTGAACGTTCTTCTTTCGTCCCTTCGGTCCTCGAAGAAATTAGTGGTTTATTACACTTAAGATTTGAATGCAATGACATTGCATTAGAAAATACGATTCTGAGCGAAATTCAATATATTGCAATATACTATACTGATAATCTATTCCAAAATTTTACCACGTGTGTAAGTTACGAATGTCAATATTTAAAATAAATTTCAAATTCCTACGATCTAAACTTAATTAGTTATCATGAAATAAAATAATGAAACCGTAATTTTGCCTATTTTCAAGAACTTTCACTCTAAAAGTTTATAAAAAAAAAAAATTGTCATCACGATTATCAAAATATTTTGTAAAAATATTAAATAGTATATGTCTAGACTTCGATAAAATTTTCAAACCGAAATTATTTTTAATAAAATAAAAACTGCAGGAAATATTAAATATTATTGAAAAAAAAGCCAAAATCTGTACTTAGTCAGAAAATCAATCAATCGTTTCTAAATTTTTTCTTGTAATGAAGTTCACCTAAGTAAATACTCTAAATAATTTTCAAGACACAATGATTAAAACTAAATTATTTTTTACGAAATTAAAAAATTTTAAATTTCATAAACGTTATTTTCCGCCATTTTTTAGTAGATTTTCTTTTTCCGAGGAAAAGCTTTTGAGAATTTGGAAAAATGAGCTAAATAAAGTACCAACTAAATGCAATTTGCTACCGAAAATATAACCTACTTTTGGTAATCGGACTATTATTTCTACCCGAAAAAATGTTTTCATACGTCAATAAAAAAAATTATATATAATATTCAATTCTACTAAAAATTTTCATATTTTAGAAGCTTATAAAAAAAATTGCCAGTCACGATTATCAAAATTTTTTGTAAAAAGATTAAATTGTATATGATTAGACTTCAATACAATTTTAAAACTGATAAATCGAAAATTGAAGGAATATTAAACATTTTTTGAAAAAAATTCAAAACTCTATATCTAGTCAGAAAATCAATCAATCATTTTGAAATTATTTTCTCCAATAAAGAACACTTATGTGAAAACTCAAAAAAAATTTCAAATCCCTACAATCAAAACTCAATTAGTTATCACGAAATTAAAAAAATTTAAATAACAGAAACCGTAATTTTCCCGATTTTTCATAATTTTTTTAGAGTTTTTCCCCTCCCACGGAAAAACTTTTGAGAAATTTGAAAAATGAGCTAAATAAAGTACCAACTAGACACGATTTCCTACCGAAAGCATATCCTACTTGTGGTAATCGGACCATTATTTCTACCCAAAAAAGTGCTTTCATACACAATAAAAAAAAAACATCTTTGTAAAACCAATACATTCTTCGCTTCGCTCAGAATTTAAAAAAGCCGATGAAAAAAAAAGAAACAAAATGATATTATACAAAAAAACCAAAAAACTTGATTTTTTTTTTCATACAAAGTGACAAAAATGTAAATGTAAATACTTGTACTAATCCTTTTATTTGTTCAGCTGATAATGTGTGTTCAAATATTAATGATACCATTATTGTACAAAAAAATTTATTATCAGAAAGTTGTTCAAGTAAAAGTATTGGAAATGTGCCCATTATTGATTTAATAAGTGATGATTCTGCAGACCGGGTAATTAATGATTAACCTATATATATATAAAGGCAGCAATTTGTTCAATAACAATGTGAGTAGGGTAAAAAGGTGTTACGATGGATTAGTTAGGGAATGTTTTATATGTTTCCTTTTCTAATTAAAACACACGTATCCTTATCATGCAGTACTTTATTTTCTTTTAATAAAACAAATTATAATGTTAAAAAATTCTACGCACCGACGGACGAGACTAAAATTAGCGGTCTCGCCGGTGCACGTAACCCAGAGTTCGCGGGCCTAAATAAGTCGCTCTAATTTACAATTGGGTTTCACGAGTTTACAATATTTAATTACAAAAATACGATTAAATGTGGCACTCTTACGGATCCGAATCACTTAAGTAAGTATTGGTGGTCTCCGTGAGATTACTGAGGCAACGAGTCTAAATAGGTCGTTGGTTAGTCCTAAAAAGGACTGTTTTACGCAATGATTTCAACCCCGGTGGAACGTCGAATGTTGATCGCCTTCTCAATCACCTAATCTTCTTATCTTCGTTCACATGAATAATTGCTTCTCCCGTTGGTTCGGTAGTCTTCCCGTTAGACGCCTGTGCCGATATCCGTACTGGTGTTTTAGGAGGATCTGACTTCTTGGATCTGAAATGATATTCACACCGATGTGTATGTCTCAATGACACTGGTTGAAATATACGTCACAGGGGAAGTCGTTCTGAAAAGAACGGTTTTAGGGTAAGGTGGAGTGTTCGTCACCTAAGGATAGCGTTCTGAAAAGAACGGTTTTAGTGTAAGGTGGAAATGTTCGTCACGTCGGCGGTAATAAGTTTTCCTCGGGAACAATTTCTTCCGTTAGTTGGTAAGAGTCGTCAGCTGTACGTTTTGGTGGTTCCGGTGCTTAGTTCAAGTTAACAGCAAATCTTGGGTTTGATTTTGATGTTGACTGAACTGTTGTGATGACTGGAATGAATAATTTTTTTGCTTTGCTTTGCTTTGTGTGACGGCCTAAGGCCGATTTAACCATTCCAGGCTTAAGCCTACTCTGGTGTGTGATATATTGAGTGATTTCGCGTTTACTAATTAGTTTGGGCTCAATGGAGTGGCTCGGGAACTCTGGTCCTTGAGATATACTGAAGTGCTTTGTTAAGCCCTATATTTTTTAAATGGTCGAATTTAGACCGGGAGATTTTGTGAAATGTAATTTTGGCCTGGTTTAGGTTGAGACGCCTTCCAATAGTTACGCCCAGGTATTTTGCGTTTTCTGACCACTTTAGGTGTTTACCGTTTATTTGTATTTGGGGGACTTTGTTGTGGTTTTTCCTACTGAAAAGGACTGCCACTGTTTTGCTCTCATTTATCTTAATTCGCCATGAGGTAAGCCATTCAGTCACTTTGTTG
The DNA here is from genome assembly GCA_013282895.1 of Eriosoma lanigerum. NCBI lineage: Eukaryota > Metazoa > Arthropoda > Insecta > Hemiptera > Aphididae > Eriosoma > Eriosoma lanigerum. The sequence continues at coordinate 26,916,521 of CM023362.1, read as the reverse complement.
ACGTATCTTTGTAGTTGGATTTTAGCTATATTTGCGTTGTGGTTTTCTGAAAACAGTAGCGTATCATCTGCGAATAGTACAACATTGGATTTTTCGGTCGTTGGTATATCGTTTATGAACAAGTTGAATAAGATTGGTGACAGACAAGACCCTTGTGGGACTCCTGCTTGAATTTTCCGGACTGAGGATAAGTGATTGCCGATTTTGGTTCTGAACGTTCTGTGTTGGAGGAAGGATTCTATATTTTAATGATTTCAAAGGGAATTTTGAGATTGAGAAGTTTGTATAAGAGACCTTTATGCCATACCCTGTCAAACGCTTTCTCAATGTCCAGGAATAGCGGTGTGTTTTTTGCTATTTAAATTTTTGCTAATTTTATCTATTATATTTAGTAGCTGGAGTGATGTTGAATGTTCTGGTCTGAAAGCGTATTGTTTAGGTCTTAATTTATTGATTATTACAGGGATTATCTTAGATAAAATTATTTTCTCATAGATTTTTAAAAGAGAGGAGAGTAATGCAATTGGATGATAGTTTTCGGGAATATTTGGGTCTTTCCCTGGCTTCGGTATTGAGATGATTATGGCTTCTTTCCATGTTTTTGGAAAATAACATATTCTAAGACAACCGTTTATAATTTTAGTAAGCGTAAGAATTTTGTTTGGTGGTAGAAATTTAAGAGCTGTATTTGATATTGTGTCCACTCCTGGTGCTTTTTTCTTGGGCAGTTTGCTTATTACTTCTCGGATTTTTCCTGGGGATGGGAAGATGTTAGATTTGGTGATTTTTATGGATTTTATTGCTGTGGTTGTGGTGGTTATTTCGTTCATGACGGGCCCCTGGTTGGGGGTAAATTGATTCTCAAGTGAGTCCGCAATTAATTCGGCTTTCTCGTTGGCTGGGTATACTAATCCCCTTGGACCGATCAGTGGGTGAACAGCTGGACGCCGGTTTAAAAGACTTTTGTTTAATTTATAGATCGAGCCGTCTTTAGTATCTAACGAATCTAAGTAGGAGTCCCATTCCTTTTGTTTAGTTTCTTGTAACATATTTCTGATGAGTTTAACTTTCCGGTTTAGAAAGTTTTTGAGTACAGGGTCCCGAGATTGTTGCCATTCATGGCGGAGGCGGTTTTTGGCTTGAATTTCAGAATATATTATGTCGGGGATGTTCCTTCGATTTTTCTTTCGTTTGGGGTTATATAGACTGCACCTTATTGCTTCATTTATAGATTTGGTGAAGATGTTGATTGCTTCGTCTATTTTTTCAATTGTTGATATTTCTGGATTGATGTCTGATGTGTCGTTGGTTTGGATGTTATAGAATTTGGACCAATTTATGGATACTCCTTTGGATGGCGGAGAAGTTGATATTGGAGAAGTGTATAGTTCCAGTAGGACCGGGTTGTGGTCTGAGGAAAGCTGGTTTAAGTTTGTAACCTGTACTAAAAGGGGCACTCTCACAAGAGCAATGTCTAAAATGTCCGCACCGTAACTGGTAATGGTTGGGAAGTGAGTAGGCGTATCAGGTGCAACGACCATGTAATCATTTTGGCTGACGTGGTTGAATAAAGTGTTACCGGCGACGTTTGTTTTTCGGCTATTCCATAGGGTGTGTTTTGCATTCATGTCGCCTGCGACTATTATCCAGTCGGTGTCTTTTGTGAGCACGTCAAGATCATTTTGAATGAGTGGCATTTGGGGGGGTTTGTATATGGCTGAAATTTGGATGCGTTCGGTGCCTGTTGAGATCTCAATAGAAGTTGAGTTCATCAGTGTATTGATTGTTTGTTGTCTATGGACTATTTGTTTTCGAATAAGTATAGCTGTGCCCCCGTTTGCTGAGGATCCTTGACGTGGAATGTTATCATTAGATAATGAAGTTGGTAATATGCAGTTTGTCTGTAGGTTTTAGTTTAGTTTCACTTACAAGTGAGCGATGTCAATTTTGTCTCTTTTGAGGAGAGCATGGAGTTCATTGGATTTGTTCCAAATGCCGTTGGCGTTCCAATGGATAATTTTGATTGTTTGGTTATTCATTAAATTTAGATAAAATTGAAATGAAGGAATTTACAGTTTATGTCATAACTGTTTTGTGATCTTAGTTTGAGTCCAGAGCTGATAAGAGGTTAGTTAACAGATTTAGTGTGTTTGAGATATTGAATTTTTCTTTAATTTCGCCAGGATTGTTTCTCACTGCATCGGCATAGTTGGCGGTTGGTTGGTTTTTGTGGGAAAGCTTTGGATAAGTTGTGCTGTTTCGATGGGAATTTGAGTTGGCTTCAGGTTGAGTAGGATGAGTGGCAAATTTAGGTTTTGATTGGTAAGGAGTAGTAGAAATAACGTGTTGGTAGAATGGACAGTCGCGGTAGTTGGCAGTATGAGCTTCGCCACAGTTACAGCACGACGGAAGTTCATCTGGAGTTTTTGTGCATTCTCTTGCAGTATGATTTCCGCTACATTTTACGCAACGGAGAGGGTGGCCGCAATTTTGGGAGCCGTGACTAAATCTTTGGCATGCGAAGCATTGGACTGGGCCTTATTTTTGAAATGTTTCAACCCTTATCGATAGGTAGAATAAGCTACCAAGTTCAAATATTTCGGACGAATTTATTGTTTTGGATATAATGATCAGGCAATAATGAAGGGGTTTTGAAACGTTCCCGAACCGTTTCACGGTTTTGACGCCAAAACCGTAGTTGATTAGTTCGGATTTTACTTCGTCTTCTGAAATGTATGTTGGGATCCCTTTGAGTACTACCTTTAGAACGCGTTCATCGGCTGGTCGGAATGTATGAAATTCAATATTGTGTTCGAGGAGGATCTTTTGAGTTTTACGAAATTGAATAGGGTCTTTGGTCTGAATCTGGATCTTGTCATCGGAGATAGTTTTTGCTATGATATTAGATGCACTAGTGTCTGAACTATTAAATAAGATTTGGGTAGCTTTTTGCCACTGTTTTGCAGGGAGAATGATAGGGGGTGGATTATGGATTTTCGAATTTACATTACTGTCAGAACAATTAGTTTCAATATCTATTGCGTTTTTCTTAGATTTGTTTGAGATGGTAGATGCATTTGAGGTGGATCTAGTTGGACTAGTAGATGGTGAACGATTAGTAAGGAGTGGAGGTTTGGATTTCTTTACTTTGTGAGGACTTGTTGGTAGAGATCGAGTTGGGCTTAACGGAGGGGTGCGCGAATGGTCGCTGCCATTCGCACCACCAGGCCGTTGTCGTTTGCCGCCGCGTTTCGACATCACGCGTCGGAGTCGGATGACTTCGGTGTTGTGTGGTGGGTGTACCACGTGATACCAGAGCAACGTCTGGCGACGATAGGATATGTATAGAGTTTGCGTAACACGTTCGCTTAGGATGGACGTTACTTCACTTCCTGATAACTTCCTAATGTCTGAATGATGTGATTGATGATGACGATGATGAAATGAATAATTTATTTGATCGCTGCCGTTTTATATGTTTTAGACGGTGTTATACACGGCTGTGATTGGTCGTCCAATCACATGCCGATACCTACTCAACGACGCGCACGCTTCTATGTGTCATTCCAGTACCGACTAGTAAAACTTATTTTTGTGGCTCTGAAAAGAGCTATGTTATTGCTCCGTTATAAAGGCCGGTTCTGGGCCCCTCCCCCCCCCCCCGAAAATCCACCCAGATCCACCTTCTACCACATACCCTACCCGTATGAAAATCCACCTTCTACCTCTTTAACGCGTACCCCGCCCGCGTCGAATGAACATCCGCCATCTACGCATACTCTACCCACGTGCCCATGGCCGATACCTCCTACCCCCCACCCAGTCTATCGTTGATACTCGATGCTTTACATGCCCCGGCACTCTATGCCTGGACTATACACGCCCTGCCACTCCACCCCAGGCCAATACGGCCACCACTACACTGATTTAACTATACCCCTTATATTAAATATATAGACAATAGTAGTGGACATCCCTTTGAATTTTAAGACTATTTTTTTTCACCTTTAGTTATTTAGAAAAATTATTTTTTAAGAATTCAATGGATGTTCACTGAATTTCAGTAAAAACCAAATGATAATGAGTATAAATTATAATGAACTCAAGTATAATGGTATACCGCATACCATATACGATATACAAAAATATAAAATTTAAGAAAATTACAAACATTATTAATTATTTTTCGTAAATATAATGTAATGTTTTTTTTTTTTTATATACGGTTGATTATTTTTAATAAAACACAACAAAATTAGTTGCCCCCAAATTTTTCCGCCTTAGACAGCTGCCTACAGTGCCTAATGGGAAATCCGCCTGTGTTTAATAAATATACGTTTCTGAGATAATGTATATAATATGTATTGATAAAACTTGTTAAAATTTATATTTATGTAGGTATTTAATTCTTAAAAAATATTTCTATACTTTCAATATTGTCATCATGTTCACAAAAATAATATATATCTACTTATTAACTGTTTAAACTATTAACATAATAAACTATTTGTATTGTAATGAACTACATTAATATTATCTATGTAAGTTAAAGTGATCGAGTGTGTGTTTTCAATAAATACTCGTGTATTGTATCATGCGAGTAGGTATATTATGGTATAATATACATTATTTTTTATTTTTTTATTTTTTTTTATATATATATATAATAAACATATCTTTGATATCATAAATACATAGGTATACGTTTATGCGATAAAATGTATGATTAAGTATGTAAATATTAGGCTATTGTACCTATATAAAGAACTAAAATAGAAAAACTATCTAAATTGTATATTTCTATAATGTAAAGTTCTTGAAATAATAGTTCTAAACTTGGAATATTCATCATGCAAGTATTATTATGTTATTATTTGATATTATTAATTTTAATATTATTGAAAATGGGTTAGTTAAAATATTATAAGTATTTAAACAGGTATTGAAAATTGTTCTATTAAGTAGTATAATCATCTGCTTTTCTATATATATATATAAATTATACAATTAAAATTAATAGTGAAAAGATCAGTAAAAGATAATGTTTTATTGTAATCATATAAATAATATTATTACATATGGATCTAGTCATATAGTATGTACCTATTATATCTTATTTCTTAAATTTAAACATTTTTCAAAAAAAAAAAAAACTATAATTTAACGTTTACCTATCAAAATTCGAATAAATGCTTTTTAATATATACTTTATAATGGTTTGATATTTATAGAAGGTAATTAAAATAAATAAATGAATAGTATATATAGGAGGGGTAATCAAGAACCCTAATATCGTATAAACAACATGCTGTAGTATATATATATATGTCACTAGACGGTTTTATATTCAGTATGTTTTAATATAACACTAATAATACTGATAATACTACTTAGTGTAATTCTATTAGTTACTGTACTATCCTAGCTAACTGCTCGCAAGCTATGGTAAAAATATTTAAAAGGATCAGAAAGAATTTGCTACCAACAAGCTCGAGCACCTCATACTATATTTCTATCAGTCCATAAAACACATAGACATGGATAGTCAAAGATATAATACAACATGTGGTAAGTATATTTATCAAAAACTTAAGATATTTAATAATTTTTACAAGAATCCGTTTATGTATAAAATTTGTACATTAGGGAACTTATGTAAAAATTGTGATGATAAAAGACGAAAAATGAGTAAAGATTATCATTTATCTATGAATTTAGATAGTTTTTTACTTTAAAACTTTATTTTAAAAACAAATTAATTTTTTTGGATTTTGACGATTTGGTAAAATATGTATATCCAATAATTGAGTTGGATATGCGTGGTTATTTCACCCAATGTTTTATGTTGGTGTGAATGATTATGGACATAGAATGTGGATGAACGTATTACAGAATCGAAAATATGTTGGACCATATAAATACTGTAATACATTTTGGAATGACATAATATATCAAATTCTCGTAGATAGTGTTGTAAGAAGAACGGAGTATAGACTTTCTGATTATATTGATATTTTCTTGCAACCGGAGAGTCGTGGAGTAAAGGAGCATAATATTTTAGATGTATTAGATATTAGTATTACACCTAATTTTATTTATAACTTTGATAATGTTTTATATCTTTCTTATTATTATGATCCTACCTTTTATAATCTGCATGAGCAATTAAGGAAAATAATGTATAATTTTCATAATATTCTTATTCCTGATGATGATGAATTTTGGGGTTGAATAATGTATACCACCAAGGATATTTCATATCCTTGGTGGTATACATTATTATAGTTTTTATAATTATACAAATATATGGTCTCTTATATTCCAATGGGTAATATGTATTGTTAATTGAAAGCATTGTATTGTTTGTATATATATATATATATATATTTTATTTTTTATTTTTTTTTATTATTTATTATATTATTTTCATTATTATTTAAATAAAATACAATTATTCATATTATATAGTAAATCAATGTTAAATTATTTGTAATAGAAATCCTACCTAACTGCTCTCAAGCTACGGTAACAAATATTCATAAGGACCAGAAAACCTTCCCTGAATATATTATATCTAACTGGTCACCGCGACCACGTTACAATTTTTATTATTATTATAATTCGAATATGTATATTTATACGAAGTCTACTACATTATATACATATACACAGTGCCTGATTAACCAATAGGCTAAGTAGGCTACAGCCTTGGGCGCCAATCGACTTATGTTAAATTGGAGGCGCCACAAAATAATTTTTATTACGAATGAAGAACGTTTGCATAATGTGTTGGTACTTCAAATTAAGATAAAATAACTTTTTGTTATTATCCCTATGTATCAGCATTTCGTACATAATATTACATTTTCATTATTCATTTTATTTGAAATATGAGTAAAAATAATAAATATAATTGATTATTAAATATTTGCGATAACGTTTTCTACATCTAGGTCGTAATAATTGTGGTTTATCGTAGTCGATGTTGGGTATTTCTGGTTATACCATAGCGATAGGTTTATAGTTGACGTACGAGTGCTCTAGGGCGGGTGAAAAACTTTTTACGATCAACTTTATGCTAAGATAAAATGAAGGCCCTTGCACTTTTGTTTATTGAAAGTGACTTAATGTAAAATATTTCTTTCGATGAAATAGTGGAGTCTTTCGCATCGTTCAAATTAAGGAAAAAAAACTTTTTTTGAAGTAAAAGTGAAGAGTAAAACAAAAACTTAATTTTTAATGAATTATATTGTATATTATATAATGTATATTATTTTATCAAACATAAAATACGTTTTATTTTAAACAAAAAAAAGTTTGATGTTTATACGTTTTCTATAGTCCACCTTCTACCCCCTCCCCTGATCCTTTGTAAGGGCGCCAAATCAACCCTAGCCTACTGGCGACTAACTCCTTAATCAGGCCCTGCATATACACACATAATTATGAATTAATATGTTAAGTAACCAAAATAATATTATATAATCCATAACATGTTTTCTCATTATCATTAATATTAATTATAGTAAAAAATATTGTTATTGTAATACACTCACTCAAATATCAATTAAATAATGCTAGAACTCAATATTAATAATAACATGGTTTTACATAAGACGATTTCTATTTTCTACTATAAACCATTTTCACATATATAGGATAACACACATATATATTAAATAAAGTCATATTATTTTTTTCAATATTGAAATGTTTTTATTCATATTTTAAGACGATATACACCTAATAATACCCTGTCAATGTGTTAAGAGATAATATAATGGACACCTCTGAAATAACGACTAGCTACAAAATATAATAAGATGTTACAGATTTTAATTTAGTAAATAATAAATATTGAAAATAATGATAGTATATAATAGACACGAGTGAGCAAAAGAAAACACAAAGTAGTTATAATTATTATTGTGATCGTTATTGTTCTTTTATATTGAAAGTCTTCATACCAAAACCCCCACTACTATTATTTGATTATTGATGCTGTTGTTATTAATATTATATAATATTTTCATCTAAAAATTATATATATACCGTGAATTAATTGATGATGTAGTAAAATAAAATAACGAAATAATAATATGATAAAACAAAAATTTTACATAATATAATAAGTTTTTGGTTTTAAAATATTAATATTCGATTATTGTTTTAATTGCTAGTTTTAAAGTCTGCCACGTTATATATATATATATATAAAGAGTTATGTATAATATTATATTTCTCGCTATCATTAAATATATATTACTTAAAGTATTGAATAACATATTTAGGGCGTACACACACACACACACACACATAAAATACTTTTTATATGATATTGACTGTTTTTTTATTTTCATATAAATATATTTTTATTTTTTTCACACATTCGATTTATAATAATAATAATAATGATAATGATAAAAAAAAAAAAATATATCACAGATTTAATTTGAATAAGTAAAGTATTGATTAAAAAGATCATCGAAATTATTGATTTCCGAGACCTCCATTGATTGACTCGAACACGTCTGTGTGGATAATTCCGTTTGAGGCTGGTTCATAGAGGATAACTGCGATAGATGCGTTGACTGTGGTAATGTGATGACCGTGTTTGGTGCAGTATGAAGAATATTACGTTGCATAATATTACCGTCGTTTATAGGCTATAAAAACAAAAAACAAAATAATTTAATTTCTGTACGTTTATTATTATTATTATTATTATTATAATTTTTTTTCTCTAATAAATTTAATTTTTACCAATTTGTATATACCGCATACGTCTTCTCCTCCGTACACGCGTTCCGTTAACTGTCTGCCGGCCATTAATTTTATCTCACTGATCAAGTTCACGTCTCCTTTCTGCGGTAAATTGTTCATCATCACACCGTCGTTTAAATTACCAATAGTTTTTCGTATTTCGTCGAATATATGAGACACTCGTCTTCGACTCAACTCTTTCTTCAAATATTCATAGATTTCCGTCATTTGTGTCAGCACCGCAGGTTTATCTATTGACGATTTTCGAGCGATACAGTTAAAAATACACCATTCGAGATTTGCGAGCGATAATAGATTTTCACGATTAAGTAAAATACGACAGTCGGTCTGTACGCGAGATTCGATAACGAGCATATTTTCACCTTTGTATCCTATTTTATATAACTACATTGCTTCGTCTTTTAAAAATATTCTGTTTTTGGATTTCCGAACATGTCGATCCAATATAACGGCGAGAATATTACCTATCAGACCGAATATTCTCTTGAGAAAAGTGGTTGTCATCTTATTGCTTATTTAACGTATTGCGAAGAGGATATGATATGTACGATGACGTCGAAGTTATTTAACTAGGGATTGAAAATTTCATGAAATATTTCATATTATAAGAAATATATAAATTTTTATTAAGAGCTTCTATTTTTACAATCATTTTTATTTAATTATTATTTGATATTTTGATCTAATATTACAATACTAACATAATGATAACAAAAATTATATATAAATATTATAAAGCATAAAGAATAAGGATAATGCAATAATAATTAATATAACATTATATATATATATATATTTTAAATTCTTAATAGAAATAGAAATAGTTTACTTTATCATGTAAAACCATTAATCAATGAGGAAGCAATATAACTTATAACTTAGTAATAATTTATAAAACAAAAAGCACATATTTTTATTCGTAGTTTGTTTTATATACAAAATAGTGTGATGACTTTTCCCTATCCTATCTAAAAATGACATAACAACTAGCTTAATATCTCTACATTTTATAGAAAATCTCCATTTAGAATAAATTAATACCCTTAAACAAGTTTTTCTTCCTGGTCAGAGATGCAATTAGGGGGGTCTAGGGGGCCTTAGCCTTCCAGCTCCAGCCCCTCCTGTTTTTATAGTAAATATAATCATTTCTGAAATGAATATTAAAATTAAAATGCATGTTATTGTCATTATTGATACAATTATTGTTGTTTGGTCGGTTGTAATCGGAGATTTTGTACTCTGTAAACTCCATTATATTATTTTAATTATTATGGATTTTTGATGCTTACATATTCAATTTAGATATAAATATAAATGTAAATGAAATTATTGATATGTTTGCTAAAACAGAAGGAAAAATATCACTTGTTTTGTAATGACTAATATTATTTTATAAAGTTCAATACATTTAATAATACTGAATTATTTTGTACCATTATTGATTAGTATTCGCCTTTATTTATTGTGGGTCTCTTTACCCCCATGGGTCACATTTATAGTAAATATTATGGTGGGGCTGAAGTCCCCCAAACATTTGGGCTAATTGCACCACTGTTCCTAGTCATTATTTAAAGTTATTGGATTACCTTATTTATTAATAAATAATTTTATTTAATTTGCGTGCCTTCAAGTGGTCACTTATTGTACTTGTTGCTAGTTGGTACCTGAAATTGTTCTAAAGCTTGTCTTATTGACATCTTTGAAAACAATAAACTATACTATAACATAGATTAAATATACTATTGTAATGTATATTTAATCTATGACTATAATGACTATAATATTACAAATGGTATAATAAATAATGATTCACAGTGATTTGCGATAATAATTATGAATTATTATATTAATAAATTTATAACCTATTAAGATGCCATGCCCCATGAAAAATACGTGTTATCTACAAGCTACAACTGTATATTATAATTAATTAAAAATAAATGTGTTTATAAGTAATAAAATTCGATATTTCATGACTTCAATCCCTATTTTTAATACATTTAATAATAGTAAAAACAAAATTAATACTTTAGTTAAATTTAAAATATTATACCAACTGGAATATTAAATAATATAGTACCTATATATATTATAATAGTATAGTACAATGTGTATAACATGTATAATTCATAAGTCCATATTATATAGTATATTAGTATATACTATAGGTATCACATAATAAATAAAACACATTAAACTTACAAGAAAACAATATAATAAATCACATAGGGTTGACAGATAAATGTGAAAAATAATATGATTATTATAAATTTAGGTATATTACAATACAAATGATTCAAGAATGACACGTGTAGGTAATTATTATTATTTCCTATATTATTCATATATTTTCTAAATTAAGAAATTTCGTCTGGATTGTGATAATTATGATGTAATATTGTAATTATGTACTATTGTTATTAATTGAAAATAGTTGTGTTTAAAACGTGTTAAAATTCAATATTTCACGATTTTGTGAAATATTTCAACGTATAGTGAAATATTTTAGACTTCAATCACTACGCACAACAGTCTTTGACGAAATAACCGTTCTGATGACGTCGGCAATGAAAAAAAAACATTGTGTTACAAAGAGGCAGTACATTCTATACCGATACGCTGATGGTGGCCTAAAGATCCATTGACAATGGACCGGATGGCCCTTCGGATATCGAAATATATAACACATTACATATTATATTATATTAGATAAATCTATACGAAATGAAACCATAAAACATATTATATATATTTAGAATGTATGCTTATGCAGCTATTAAATATAATTATCTTCTTCTGACGGTTTTAATAAGTAGTACTCTTTAAGACTTATTCCCGTTGTCACAATTTCTTTTCATATATTTCTTTCCTGCATTTGCCACTATGAGCCGAGACGTCTGTTATAGCCGAAGTATCATTGATTTAATAAAAAAAAATAAATATATTGGAAATAAAAAGGAGGAATAATTTAAAATAAAAAAAATTACTATTGAAAAAGAAAGTTTTATATTAGATCGATGACAAAATTTGATTTGTGATGGAAAAGCACCAAAAAGGCATTGAAAACATATAGATATGAAAATAAAATCAATAAAAATTATTCTTATGATAAATGTACATATTAATTAGGCTTTTGAAATATATAATTTTATTAAAATAAATCAATTTCTGCTGAAGGGCCGTTGAGTTTTGCTCTTACGGACAATTACTATAATTTGTCTTATACCTATTATAATATTCGCACAAATTAAAAACTTAATCAACCGGCCAAAGCGTACATACATCAAAAATATTACTGGTTGTTTAAATTATTCTTAAATTTAAAAATTATTAATAATAAATAAAATAATACAAGTTATGATTTTTGGTAGTGACTTTTGCACGGAGATCATTAAGCGTGAATATTGTTTCGTGCGCGACATTCACGTTGTGATGATTAACATAATATAATAAAAATTTTACTTGATCGGAATTCAGTATATAAATTAACTTAAATACAATTATAAATAATATAATATTTTCGCGTTGAATGGTCGCAGTGTGAGCATGTTGGTACTTTGTGATTAATCGGGTCGAAGTGTGATTGTATACTCTAGACACATAATAATTAAATACTCTTTTATTTTATTATTGTAAAATAATTATTTTTTAATAATTTAATTAATTATATAATATTGAATTTTTGACAATATTAGAAGGGGACAATCGTTCCCTAATAATATCAATATAAATTGGAATTCGGATATTCTTTAGTCTATCTAATTTATAAATTGAATAGAAAACGTGACTTGTATCTTTCAGTGTAGTTAACATTTTGGGTACATAATAAAAGTGTCAATTTTTACAATAGAAACGCTATTATTTTTTTTTATATTGGGTATTCGCACAACAGTCTTTGACGAAATAACCGTTCTGGTGACGTCGGCAATGAAAAAAAAAAAAAATTGTGTTACAAAGAGGCAATACATTCTATACCGATACGCTGATGGTGGCCTAAAAATCCATTGACAATGGACCGGATTTCCTTCGGATATCGAAATATATAACACATTACATATTATATTATATATTACCTAATATATATATTAGGTAAATCTATACGAAATGAAACCATAAAACATATTATAAATGTTTAGAATGTATGCTTATGCAGCTATTAAATATAATTATCTTCTTCTGACGGTCTTAATAAGTAGTACTCTTTAAGAGTGGTTCTCGCTACCACAATTTCTTTTCATATATTTATTTCCTAAAATATTTTACTCCACTCCAATACTTCTTTTTGTAGTAGTTTTAGTTTATTCCATTATTTATCTAGATCTCTATAAAGGCATCCTTTCATATTTAGTTCTTGGCTAAATCATTTTAATTGCATTATTAATAGATTATTTAAAGTCAAAGTAAATTTAAATAATTTTAGAATTGTATAGTTTTCATTTAAACATTTTATATTCACTTTCACAACTTATTACAATCCATCTATAGGTACTTATAAGTTATAAAGTAATAATATATAAAAAAAAAATTAAGTTATCTATTTAAGAAGCGCATAAAAAAACAGGAACAGAAATAAAATATATTTATTAAAAAAATCAATATAAAGAAAATCTACATTATCGAATTAAAAATGACACATATTCGTATTTTTAACATTTTAAATTAATAAAAGTAGGTATAATTTTTTATTTTAAAAATTATTTTCATACATTTATTGAATTTTTTGATTTTTATTATATACGAGTATTATAGTTATTATAAAAATTCATACTAGTTTCCTATCTTTTACATTTTATCATTGTAATAATGTATAGAAATATTTTTTCTGATAAAAATATTAAAGTGCAGTAATAAACCTTTGAATGTTAAGTTAGATAAAGTTGTTTTTTTAATTACATCATTATATTTAATGTTTGTTTTTTTATTTAAATAATTTATGGATTGTACAACTACTGTTATCTGTTAAATTATATTTTATATGAATTATAAATATACAGTATACTAACATTACTATCACAGTTACACATTGTAAGTCAGTAAAAATATGCCAATGACAAAATTACAATCCGTACTATACTCCTATTCAGTTTAACAATATATTATACCGTTTCATGCTAGATGTTATTGTCAGAATCAATTTATTTGATATAAATAAAAACACCGATTAATTTAATTATTATCACTATTAAATAAATTAATGCATAAATATATAGGTTTATATTTCATATTTGTCGCCTTTAATAAATTGTTACTGTAACTGTAAATACGTGCTTATAGTGCATGTACTGGAAAACACAGCACTCATATGCCTAAATTGTTTTTTTACTGAAAATGCTGCAGCTGCGTTTACTCGGGTTTCATTAGGTACCTACTGTATAATAACTATAAAAACTTTTGTCAAATTCCGTGAAAAAATAACTTAATTTTTTAACGAAACTTTAGAAACTCTGCTGAAGGGCCGTTGAGTTTTACAGACAATTACCAAAACTTGTCTTATATTATAATATTCGTACAAATTAAAAACTAATAAATCCACCAAGGCGTCAATAAATCAAAAATATTACCTCTCTGTTTATCCAACCTCATTCAATCCTACCATTGGGCGATGTGGTTTTTAAACCATACTTAAATTTTAAAAATACTAATAACAAAAAAAATAATACAAATTAGTAATTTTTCTATAATAATATGTAATCGAATAAAAATTTTCTTTTCAATTATTATATTATGAACATAATAATTATAATAATGTAAATATAAATAATTGTTAATATTCAAATCAATATCGAATTTATTTATTATAATATAATGAATTTTTAATCATTTAATTAATTAAATAATATCGAATATTTGACAATATTAGAAGGGGACAATCGTTCCCTAATAATATCAACATAAATTGAAACTGGAATATTCTTTAGCCTGTTTAATTTATAAATTGAATTTACTTGTACCTTTCAGTGTAGTTAACATTTGGGTTCATAATAAAAATGTCAATTTTTATAGTCAAAACGTATACATATTATTATTTTTTTTATTGGGTATTGTCGCATTCACACAACCGCCTTAGACGAAATAACCTTTCGGGCAACAACGGCAAAAGAATAAGGAAAAAAAACATTGTGTTACAAAGAGAAAGTACATAATAAACTGATACGTTGACGTTGGTCTAAAGATCAATTGACAATGGACCGATGGACCGGAAGTACTTCGGATATCGAAATACATAACACGTTACAAATAATGGACACATCTATATAAATTTCTAAAATAAGAAAAAATACTATTTTATATTTTATTATTACCTGTATATAATAAATCGTATGTTACTTAGACAATTTATAATATGTATTATAAATTAAATTAGGTAAAACTATACGAAATGAAACCATAAAACATTTTATACATATTTAGAGTGTATGCACATGGGTCTATTAAGTATAATTATCTTCCTCTAATGGTCTTCATAAATAGTCTTTGAAAATTTTTGCCGCTGTCACAATTTGTGAGAACCGAGACGCCTGTTATAGACAAAGAATCATGGATTTAATAAAAAAATAAATATATTGGAATTAAAAAGGAGGAATAATTTAAAACAAAAAAGTACTGTTGAAATTACTCGATTATTACGTCGAATAATATTTTTTATTATTATTATTATTATTATTATTTTTTTTTTATTGAAACAATTTATACAAACATAATTAGTTGCGTGAGTGGAAGGAATAAATATTTCATAATAAACACTTAAAAATATGAAATTATCAAAGTTATTTTCATTTGAATCGCGTATTCTGGTTAAAACATCATGTCTCATAGTGTGACAAAAATTATATAATATATTCAAATTAAACTCAGGATTAATATCAACGTAATCAACATAATAATGCAGATTTTCCTACATTTTGAACTGATCCATACACTCGTGATTAAATTTCGTTTGGCCTAACCATAATGAAAAAAAAAAAATAATAATAATAATAATAATAATAATAAATAAATAAACAAAACAAAACAAAAAACAAAAAAATTAAAATCTCTATAATTTATTCGCGATAGTAAAACAAAATAATGAAATAACGCGATAAAACTATTTTAATACTTTAACGATTTCGAAAATATCAACACTGAATGTTATTATGTTTTTTTCGTTATATATATATACACACACACACAAATAGTTATGGATATATTTGTTAAGTACCCAGATAATATTATGTTTTCTCATTGTCATTAATATTATTGTAAATCTATTAAATATTAACCATGGTAATAAGTATTATTATTGTAATGTTTTTATAACACATAGACACACACACAAACACAAAAGTCCTTTAAATAATAGAAAACCATATATTTACACATTATTACATAAGATAATTTATACTTTCTACTATTAGAAAATTTTACATATATTTAAGGAAAAACATTAACAAGCCTAATATTTTGCATATAAATATGACATATGATATAGTCTTGTATTGTTTATCACAACCATAGAATACGCCTTAGTGACAACTCTAATTTCAAAACCAACGATCATCTTATTATCCTATTAAGTAAGTACCTATAAACATATACATATAATAATGTTTGTAATACTAGTGATGCATTGTAATCCTTATACAATGAATTCACCACATTTATATTCAATATTATATTATTTCAGATGGAATCATTAAAAGCACGACTCCAAGCACAAGCGACAAATCAGTATAAATCCATATCCGATCTGGACCTGAATAAAAAATATTTAATAATATCATTCGATAAGGGGACAGCATATGGAATGTCTACAATATGCCAACTGCAAGATAACGAAGCTAATATACCTATTACCGTATATCTACCAAAATCTAAAAAGATGACTGACTCGGATATATTAAATTATAATTGTAATTCGTCAAATGGAATGTATTTAATATATAAGGGTAAAAATGGTAAATCATTCAATATTGATTTCCAATAATATAATATTTTAAAAAGTATTGTGTTCATAATAGTATTTATTAGAAAATTATAACAATAATAACAATTATAATGATAATATAAATATGTTTTTATTTTAAAATACTTATCATAATAATAGTAATAATATTAAGAAAATTATAGATAGTAATTGTACACATATTAATTAGCTACCAATTTAAAATGGCCATACGCAAGGGTTTGAATAAGGTCATCGTTAACGACTCGTTTATCGTCAAATCTATTTAAAGACTTTTTAAATGTTTTTATTGTTTTGACCTCGTGTTTAAACGAACGTATGGAAATATTTTCTCTATAGTCGGTATATGGTACATAGGCGGGTAGTAGAGCGTTTTTCAATTCAGTGTTTTCAGGACGGCGATGAATATTTTCGATAACGAGACGATAACTTTTGCGTGCTCGATTTCTTCTCGTTTCTTCATCGTAATCATCTCCGCCGTCATCATCGGGTTCGAATAAACATTGTTCATAGTCGTTAAATGTAATATGGTTCTTGATAACGTGACCTTTAATTCCCTTGACTTTAATTTTTTCAACGTTCGCGATATTATACGCGTACGATTTTGCTCTTAGTGCCACGAATTCGTATATTGTTTGACCGTTTGACTCATCTTTGAACAGACCTGGGATTTTATTACGCTCGCTCACATAACACGAATGCTCTCGAGGAAGGTTTGATGTATCCATCTGTTCGAGAAGGTGTGAATTACAAACCAAATCTTTATAGTAATCATCCGTCGATATATGGTAAACAAGAGAATCTGTGAAGCGTAAACAGTATGCAAAAATTAAATAAAAGATAATAATGATGGTATATAGTATATATATTTATATATCCTATATACATACCTGTATCTGTATACATAAGTCTGATAGAGCCTTTATAATGAGCTTTCATTACATTATAATGATATCTGTACATTAATGTTTTGTTGAGTATATTTAAATATTATGTATTAAATAAAGTCATATTATTATTTGAATATTAAAGTGTTTTTATTTATATTTTAATTCCTTATTAATTGATAAGGTATATAACATTATATGTTATAATTATTATATCACCTTTCCCTTTTGTTAATACAAATCACAAAAGATTTAGTTGTAATCGATTATTATAATATTAACGATAACACGTATAATAGAAATTATAAACAATCTTACTCGAGGTATAGCGAGTGTATCAAGGTCATGATTAATTCATTATATATATAGTAATCTCTTTATAGTTTATAATTTTATATAATGTATACATAGGTAGTAGCATTGATTATAGAATAGACTATTCTATAATCAATGGTAGTAGGTAATTATTATAAACAATAATAACAACACACACAACAATTTATGAATATATTATTAAAACCAAAAATTAACTCGTGACTAATTACCTATTAAAACTAAAATTAGAAAAAAAAATGTGTTCCATTATAAATTATAGTACTATGTAAATGTCTCAATAATAATGTTATAATAAATCAAAACGTTTTGATATGTTTACGTTATGTTATGTTTTGTTATTTAGTAATTTAATAATATTTCGTTTAATGATATTATTAATTTTACGTTTTTCGTTTTCCGTTTTAGTTACGTTTACACATTTCAATCGTTTTAAACGTTATTCTCATAACGTTATAATAACGTTTGCAAGCCCTGCTTTTACTATTCTATATATATATATTATCATCAACTAATATAAGCAAAGTGTAGCGGGGACATGTATAGACTAGGCATGAAGTAGCGGGGCGTGTTTTTGCTGGGTATGGAGTGGCGAGGCATGTATTCCTGGCATGGAGTGACGGGGCGTCGAACACACGGAAACGTAACTGAGACGATGCGTTTCAATGCAAGTACCGATAATGTATTATAAGGAATTATAAAATGTTTTTATTTATATTCTAAATCCATATTTAATTTACATAATATACATAAACATTAATCATATTAAGTCTACTATTCAGCTGTTAACGATTGTCAATATAATACATTAACATCAGTAAAATAAAAACTAATACAAATTATAAAGTCATAGTATATATAAACACGAGTATCATATTCTGTCAAAGTCGTTAGGATTAAGAAATAATAGTTTTTTAAATATAATGTATATTTAAATATTATGTATTAAATAAAGTCATATTATTTTTTGTATATTAAAATGTTTTTATTTACATTTTAATTCCTTATTAATTGATAAGGTATATAACATCATATGTTATAATTATTATATTGCCTTTTCCTTTTGTTAATACAAATCACAAGAGATTTAGTTGTAATCGATTATTATAATATTAAAGATAACACGTATAATAGAAATTATAAACAATCTTACTCGAGGTATAGCGAGTGTATCAAGGTCATGATTAATTCATTAAATTTCACTTAATTTTAATAGGCTGTCCCTTTTACTATTCTATATATATATATATTATTAACATTATTATCGTATCATAAACAAAAATAATAAGCTTTGGTGAGGGGTATAGTTAAATCAGTGTAGTGGAGGCCGTATTGGCCTGTAGTGGAGTGGTAGGTCGTGTATAGTCCAGACACAGAGTGGCGGGGCTACTCTAGGTAAAAATGTGTATAATTAAATAAACAACATTATTTGTGTTATATAAATAACGTGTCGATAAAGTATATATTTCATTTAATAGTCGTTATATTTAGTATATCCATTTTCAAACAATACCTAATAAATCTATTTTAAAAATGAATAAACATATTATTTTTAATAATTCAAATTATTACTTTAAAATGAGCACGAAATAGAATCAATTAGTTCATAGTTGTTGATTGTGACGGACTAATATCGGCTATAACTAATATTTTTATGATTCTTTTTTGTCTCTATTCAGTGAAAATAATTTTCTAACTATAATTTTGTACATACTATACTGTATAGTGTATAGTAAGTATCTTAAGATAATGTCTGGGGATAAATGTTCTTATTTTGATTGTGGTAAATCTCGAAGAAATTTTAAACAATTAAATATTCATCATTTTCTCAAAGATGAAAATCAATCGAAAACATTGGTCATAAATTCAAGTAAGTAAGTAATTAAAATTAAAGTAATTAATATAAATTAAAAAAAATGTACGCAACGGATTACGTGGGAAGGTCGACTGTGGACGTTCCTCCTTCGTCCCTTTTGAGAATTTGGAAAATGAGCTTAATAAAGTATCCAGATGACACGATTTGCTACCGAAAGCATATACAATATGTGATAATCTGACCATTATTTCTACCCGAAAAAATGTTTTCATACATAAAAAAAAACATATTTGTAAAAACAATATATTCCTTACTCCGTTCAGAATCTAGAAAATTAAAATTGTTTTATATATTTTAATAATAATATTATATAATTTATAATAAACCATTCATTTCTCTAAGAAACGAAGGTTGACATAAAGAATTATTATTATTTTTTAGATTCTGGGCGGAGCAAGGATTGCATTGTTTTTACAAAGATTTTTTATTTTTATGTATGAAAACATTTTTTCAGGTAGAAATAATGGTTTGATTATCACATTTTCGGTTGCAAATTTTGTCTATTTGTTACTTTATTAAGCTCATTTTTCCAATTTCTCAAAAGTATCTCTTTAGGAGAAGAAAAACTGATAAAAAATCGGCAAAATGTAATTTTTTAATTTTTAATTTCGTAATTTCTTAATGAGTTTTAATCGTAGAGAACATTTTTTTGAATACTAACATAGGTAATTTACAAGCATGGTATAATTTTGGAATGGAATAGTTAATTATTTGGAAAAAAAGGATACCCTTTCCGTACCAAATTTCATCTTGTTGGTACTTTATAAAGCTCATATTTTGAATTTCTCAAAAATTTTTCCTTGAGAAGTAGAAAATGGGAAAAATTACGGTTTCCCACGTATCCGTTATTTTAAATTTTTTCATTTCTTGATTACTAATTGATTTTTGATTGTAGGGATTTAAAATTTATTTTAAATATTTTCATTGATAATTTACACACGTGGTAAAATTTTGGAATGGATTATCAATATATTATAATGTTATATATTGAGTTTCGCTCAGAATCGTATTTTCTAATGCAATATCATTGCATTCAAATAAATTAATTATAATAAACCACTATTTTCTCCGAGGACTGAAGGGACGAAGGAGGAACGTCCACAAACGACCTACCACTTTTTAAATATGATTTTACAAACAGATAATGTATACTATTTATTATACATTTATCAACAAAATTATTGTTAAAGAAATATATCTTTAGACAATTTAAGTCCAAAAACAATGCGGAAAAGGTGCATTTGTAGTAATCACTTTGATCAAAAAATGTATATGAACCCTAATGCGAAAATACGAAAATTAATACCAAATGCTATGCCGATAAAATATACAAATTTTTCTAAAAGTTTTATATATATATATAGTTTTTTTTTAGGATTAACCCCTTTGCCTATGACGTTAAAAGTATTAACACCTAAATATAAATATGGTACTCGCCAACGTCAATCACTCATACCTCATTTTCATTCACCGATTTTCAATGACACTCCATCAACTTCAATTACACCAACAACTAAATGGTAAGTATCAGTGTTAACAGACTTACCAAGTCCTCTTAAAAAAAAAAATTAATAAATAGGCCCAAAAATAGTGAACTTCAACATAATTTATTTCATGTTCGAAAACTCTTAAAACAGAAACGTGCAATTATTGCAAAATCAAAAAATAAAAGAGTAGCAAATAAAAGTAAAAAATTATCTAGCACACATCAATTTTTAAATAATGTCAATTTCTCTACCAAAAATTCAAGATATCTCGTATCAATGCAAATATAACACAAGAAACGTAAACCTTAGTCAGATAATGAAAAAAAAAATAGTCTGATAATTATTCTGATCATATTCTAATTTTGTTTCTGCTGTTAATTCCTCATTATCTACATCATTCATAAGCTGTTCGGAATTCAGATTAGATTCAGTTTCAGGAACGAGGCAAGTTTGTCGTAGAAATGATAACTGTCTTGCATATATACTCTATTCCATTTAAGTTGACCCACTTTTGCGCATGTATACTGAGCCGCCGGACTAGTTGGACCGCCCCACAGTGGGAGAAATAGAATTTCTAGCTGGCCAAAAATAGGAATTATTCTAATGGAATTATGTATATATTATTACAGATATCTGTTTGTTATTACCTAACGATAAGGAATATAATAGTAATATTGATAATTATAATTATATCGTGATGGTAGATTAGCGCAATGAAAATTATTTCTAAAGCTGAATTGTATAAAGCACGTTGGATTTGATATAGTTTAAACATTATTTTAAGCATTTTTAAGCAATTTTGAGAAGTTTAGTTTAAAAAAAATATTATAATGGATACACCAATTTTAAATATCGAAGGTATGAATTTATTTAAATATTATCTTTTATACTTGATTATTTTGTAGATATGGTGTAATATGTAAACTCATGGGAGTTTTTATTTATATTATAGATAAGCAATATTTTTGAGGATTTCTTAGAGGTTTAATATTTTTAAGTACATATATGCATACTTTAAAATATTACATTAATAAGTTGCCCCAATTTGCCCGAAAAAAAAAAAATATATTTTTCTAGACAAAAGTAACGTTGCACAGAATTTGAAAAATCGATGTTTATTTGAAGATTTAAAAAATGATGGGTTTGCGTTACAATCTAGTTCTTGTAACTCTCGAAATAGTTTAATAACATACATCAAACATAGGCTGTTCCGAAAATGGGATACAGAACAAGAAGAAAAATTTGAGAATTGTATTAAGAGAAAAGTAAAATGATTTTGTAGTGCATTAAATAAAAAATGAAAAGAGTCAAATCGGTATTTGAAGCGGTTTTTAATAAAACAGGAAAATTGGTTAGAATTGGAATTTAAAATTCCGATATTAGATGGAAACCAAATATTAAACCATCCATCTACAAGTTCTGGTAGGCCACATAAACCTTTTATTGATTCGAGTGATAGGTCTAAATGTAGGCAAATAAAAAAAAATAAGAGAAATGACATCATCGAACGAATCGATATATACAGCAAAAACTGCATTATATATGGAAGGAAAACGTGCTGCAGCCGATCTAGTTGCCCAAGTGACAGAATATTCCCTCAAACGAGCAATAAAAATTAGAAAAGTTTATAAAAATGAATTAAACAATAAAATAACGTCTTATACAGAAGACGAAGCGTTAGTATTTATAATTGATACTCATATGACAAAAAATAACTATCATAAATCATATTATTATAAATGAAGTAAGTGCGTCAATTCCATTACAAAATTTGTTGGATCATACAATTAAACGATTATGTGTAACACTAGATTTTGATAAGAGTATAAATTATGCAGAAGAGTATATCCAGTTTCAGTTCATATGTAAATCGAAATGCGATGGGAGTTCTGGCCATAGTGAATATCACCAAAATTTTAAAAGTAGAGAAACTGACGATTTGATTTTTTTATTTTCTATAGTCCCTTTGCGTCTTACAGCCAACACTAAAATCACCAACGAAAAAATTATACGTACGTCACACCAGCACCACACATTTCGAAATTTGATATTTTTTATGTACCAATATTTAGCATGCAATTAACATGAATTTACATGACTATTTTCAAAATTTGCATGATGTTATTTTCGCCAAAAAAATAGAAAGTTTATGCGCGGCGCTGGAGTGACGTCACGCCAGCACAGCCCACGAGTTAAAGTTATTTTATACTAAATATTTTATGCCTACATTTAGCATGCAATTAGCAAATGAATCCCACTAAAGACTATACCAAGATGTGTAAAAGAGGTAATATTGCGTAGTATTGGATTAATCATAAAAAGTCAGTCGCTATCAGAAATACATTCGATAATTTTGTCTTTATTTATTGTTTTAACTAACGAAATGGATGGAGTTGACATCCATAATGGTAATGATACACCTTGTGAACGTCATAAAAATATTTTATTAAAATTGACATCAACTGGGTTTATTAATTTTGAACAACAATTTAATGAAATAATGGCAAATGTAGATTTAGAAGATGATGCTGCTCGTATTATGCTTGAAGAAGAATATGAAATGCAAATAGATGGACTTTATAATGAAAATAATCCATTTCGAAGTTGGGCTGAAAAAATATATAATAAGAATCAGGAATATATTAGAGAAGGTAGAGGCATTAATGCTATGTATATACCAACCATAATACCATTAATTATAAAATGCGTTAATTTGTTACCTTTATGGTCTGGACTAATGATTCCTATTTTTAAATATGGAAATTTAACATCTAGTTCTGCAAGTGTTGAATCGAGCTTTAAAAAATTAAAAACAATAACATTCAAAGACATCGACCTTCCTACAAATATTGATACATTTTTAGAACGCCATATTATTTCACTACAAGGATCATTTCTTTTTCGTTTTGCATCTCATCAATCAACAAACCATTCTAAAGAAAATCACGACGTTATAGATGATAATGAAAATATAACCAACATAAATGATCAATCAAGTACTAAAATTATTGAACAAACTAAAAAAAAGTATAAGCCATCAGATATAGAGAGCGAATTGGTGTCCGAAGACGATTATATTTTAATAAATGAAAAAAATATCAATGATATTTTATATTCAGGGGATAGTGATGCAGAACCAATCACCACTATACAAATTAAAAATAACCGAAAATAAAGCAGAAGAAAAATGGAATCGAAAAACAAGGGAAAATCGTAATGTAAAATCATACTTATTCCCTAATCCACATTTACGTCATTTAAATTCAAATAAATTACGTAATGTAACATCACTACCTGTTTTAAAAATGGATCGAGGGTAAATGATCTACACGTTTAGGAAATGTTATATTAAGCAATACATGTGCTTTTGATTCAATATGTTCGATATTTATGGTATCGTATTGTGATAGTGAAAGTTATGTAGAACAAATCAATAGACTCGATACTAAAAATAAATTTTTAAATTTGATTTCTTTAATTATTCAGAAAAGTATTAACTCTAGTATTTATAAAAGAAGAGCTAAAATATTATTGAAGATGAAACCAGAGATAAACCAAATGGAGTACAATTTAACATTTGCATCAAGTCATTCAACGGTATCGGAGATAATAAAAAACGTTATGTACTGATATACCAACCGCTACTGACTATAAAAGCTGTTCTAATTCTACATGCAAAAATAATAATAAAAAAGTAACACCAGTTCCATATTTAACATACCATACAACTGATAACGAATTAAAAGGCTTACAAGAATTTATAACAGAAAGGTTTAACGAAGATTCTTGGATATGTAAATTTAATAACAGTGGATTAGAATTTGAGGAGTGTAAGGGCGTTAAGAAAATTAACACTATACCATCAAAAATACATTTATTGATAGAAGTATTGAAATGGAAAGGTAAAAAAATATATAATTAAATAATAAATACTATTAAATATTATTGATTAATTTGTAATAGGCACAAATATTTTACATTTTGATGAATAAATATTTTTTTTTATATAGGTAATTGTAGTAAATATGATAATCAGTCATCGGAAGCTGCACCACAATTACAAATAAAACTAAATGATATTCCCCAAGTAATAACTTATAAAAACTTGAACTATGAGTTAAGAGGTTTATGTGACTACCGTCGAGGATTAAATAGATTACGTACGTCTGTAGGACATTATGTATCATATTACAAAAGATCATCGGGACAATGGGAAATTTATGATGACCTTAAAACAAAATCTTTTCCAGTAAAAGAAAATACATTGGTGTCATGTGAATTTATTATATATACAATATAAAATTAAATAATTGTATTATATTTTATATAAGGTTTAAATTTAATGGTATATTTGAGAAAAATAATTAAATAGGTACTTATTTTGTTATTTATTTTATGATATGTAGATACTGCGTGTACGTGTATATTATATACATATTATCATTGATTAATAATAATCAATAATATAATATACAATGCAATTATTTCATACCAGATAAATAACAAATAAAAGAACCTCAATTTTTATTTTTTATTTTAACAGAATTATTTTTCTGAATGTATGATGTTTTTGAATTATATGCTTTTCTTAACCTTATTATTAGATACGATTTTTCTAATTCATAAAACAAATTTCAATTCAATATGCATTATCAGTGGCGCCGAACTAAAATTTTTTTGGAGGGGCGATAATACAAGATAACCTACCCACCCACAACCCACCCCCTCCCCCGAAATTTTTTATTTTATATTTATAATACGACGGAATTTGATGAGCAAAAAAAAAAAAAACAAAAGGCCTCCAGTTACACCTTACATATAAATAACCATGACAAAATCTATATCTCTAATGATCAAAACTCAATAGTCAATATAATTTTAATAAAAATAATTTAATAGCACACAACCTATATTATTATTACTATTATACTGGAGAACTAAGTGACGAATCGCGCTTTCGTGGCTTCATACGTCAGCTGTCGGAATTAAAACCCAGATTAAAATACCACATTGAGACATACAAGTAAAAATAACGTTATAATTAATAGTATTATCATGGAATTCCCTTTCAACCTTTAGGAATATGGTTATAATTAAATTGATACCTACTATTAAAAATTATGATTTCTTGTAAATCCAAACAATGATAATTCCATAATAATAAATTTATTTAAAAATACACAGCTCACAAGTCATGTTATATCTTATCCTTTATTTGTTTTATAAATATTATTAAACTATGATTAATAGTTTTTAGTTAATAGTTTATTAGTTTATTACTATATTAAATGACTATAAAGTGATAGAATGTTTGTATAACATCATGCGAGTATTTATTGCGAGTATAATTTATATTATATATTTTTGAATTTCCACATTTTTCATATCACCTAGCTATCGGATACCCACCCCCTTTAGAAAGGGGGGCAACTGCCCCCCTTGATGAGTACTTTCGGCGCCACTGTGCATTATTACAATATATTACTAAAATAAACGATAAATATATATATATTTATTATTAGAACAACATATCATTGTGTTGCTTTTAAGATAAATCCATATTAGCCATCACGAAAATAGACAATAGGATAAAATCATCCATTAATTAATATATGCAGTTGACATTATTTTATTACTGCCTAGTATTATACTATAGGTATTGTATATTTGTATAATAACAATAATGTTTTGTTGGACACGGATAGTAGACACTATAAATAACATACTTGTACCATTGATTAAATATATATTTAATATAATGTATAATGCTAGTTTACTACACGAAATCAAATGATTTTTAAAAGATGTCGAATCTCTAAATAATTCTTTTAAATGATACATTATTTAATAATATTAAAATATAATGGTGCTAAACTTTTGGAACAAATCGTCCAAATCGTACAAATCTATACAAATTACGTACTAATTTAATTGCGCACTAGAATTTTGTAAAATATGTGTTTGGTACAATGAGAGGGGCTGGGGTAACGTTATCGTAATAATCGAAACAAATACAATTTTATACCGAAGCACAATAATATTTACTTACATCTCTACATAAGGATTTATTGCAAATTTTGCAAATTAACATAAGAATAATAATATAAATAAATCTATATCAATATTCGTCTTGTATTTCTGTAAAATATAATTATTTTTAATAGTAATTTTTAGCTTAATATAAAGACTCCGACAAATTCCGAAACGCGCGTATTCGAAAAATAGTTTTTGCGAGAGAACGAATAATATGCAAATTTTGAAAATAGTCATGCAAATACATGCTAAATGTAGGCATAAAAAAATTTAGTATAAAATAACTTTAACTCGTGGGCTGTGCTGGCGTGACGTCACTCCAGCGCCGCGCATAAATTTTCTATTCTTTGGCGAAAATAACATCATGCAAATTTTGAAAATAGTCATGCAAATTCATGCTAATTGCATGCTAAATATTGGTACATAAAAAATATCAAATTTCGAAATGAGTGGTGCTGGTGTGACGTACGTAAAAATTATTTTATGGGAAAATCCAACACCTTCTTCTACTCGGTACTGTAGACCTTTAAAATTTTTATATGAAAAAGAAACATCAGAAGTTACAAAAATTGAAGTGTTAAAAGTAGAAAAGGAAATATTGGAATTAAAATCGGTAGAGTTAAATATTAATAATAATATTTTATATATAAATTATATAATGCTTATGAGATAATGGTTGATGGTAAAGTTATAAATACTTTAACCGAATCGTCGAGTCAAATTTGTTATATATGTAAATGTAACCCAAAAAATATGAATGGTTTAGATAATATGCATAATTTTCAAGTTAATGAAGATAATTTTAAGTATGGGTTGTTAACTTTACATGCAAGGATTAAATTTTTAGAATTAATATTGCAGATTGCATATAAATTAGAATCTGCTCCTACTACAAAAAGAACAACTGCTGAACAAAAAAATAAAATTGAAGACAAAAAGAAAGAAATACAATTTCGTCTTTGGAATGAATTAGGTATAAAAATAGATAGAGTAGTACAGGGAAAAGGCACTTCTAATACGGGAAATGTAGCTTAGAAGATTTTTTAAAAATATTGAAATAGTTGCTGAAATTACAGGAGTTAATTTAAATTTATTAGAACGTTTTTCAGTTATTTTAACAGTTATATCTAGTGATTATGAAATTAATTATAAAGAGTTTGAAAATTATGCAAGGAAAACCGCAGAACTTTATGTTAAATTATATAATTGGTATCGTATGCCACCAATCGTACATAAAATTTTAATGCATGGCTCATTTATAATAAAAAAAACGCACTTGTTCCGATTGGACAGTTATCGGAGAAAGCTCAAGAGGCCAGTAATAAAAACTATATTCGATTCAGAGAGCATCATTCAAAAAAATCGTCACGTATCAATACTAACACAGATCTAATTAATTTCCTATTGGTGACTTCTGATCCAACGGTAACGAGTTTAAGATCATAGCCTAAGTTATTATATACTAAACTGTCTCCAGCTGCAATTAATTTGTTAAAAGTTGAACGCTCAGAAATGAAAGAATCAGATATTAGTAATAGTGAAGTAAGTTGTATTGATTCTGAATAATTATATTAATTGAAAAATGTAAATATCTATAAAAAAAATATAAATAAAATTGTTTTAATAAATAATTACATACATTATATTATATATAATTACATAATTACAATATATTGTGTATTAATTAATAACAATATTTCCTATTTTTAATTTTGGCTAGCTAAGAGCGCTATTCCTCCCACTGTACGCCCGGAGCATAGCCAGATGCTCTGTGATTAGTCGCCGGTGGTCGGCAATCAACGTAGTAACGAGGAGTACTTTGTAGTCGGCGGCTGCCGCCGTGTATACAGACGATCACAGAAACACAATAATTTGTATATTTTGATATTTTTGATATTTTTATGTAATTATTTTTGTATTTTGTATTTTTTATTTTCGTTTTACGATTCCTTTCACAACCGTCATCTCTTGGCTAGTGATGGACGTGTGACAACGTGCGACCCTGTCTAAAGTAACAAAACTCTCACGACGTTCGTATAAATTAAATTTAGGCAAACTTTTTTACTCATGACATAAACACGGCACATAATAATTGCTTTAAATAACACTTGTATAATTTTATTTTCTGCTTGTATTTTTTATTTGTTATTCAAAAAAAACATGACAATAATATAATATAAATAAATTTAAAATAATTCTCGTAAAATATTTACGTATAATTCTTCATCTTACAACTATTTTTTACTTTAAAAATTGTCATGTTTACAAATAAAAAAAATTGTCATATATACAAATTTAGTCTGAATCTGACTCCGTGTCAGATGATGACGTATTGTCTCCGGTAATTGTGAAAATTAAATTTTGTATTTCCGCAGACAAAACATCGTCAATAATACAATCTACTTCCCAAAACTTTTTTTCTTCCTCAGACGTATGTTTAATATAATTTTTCCACAATTGTCCATCCACTCGGTTTATGCCCCTAATTAATACATTTTTAACATCGGGCAGTTTAAAAGTAGTAGTATTAGTCCTGACATAATGTTTGACCGATGACCAAGTCAGTTCAATCGGGTTCAGTTCACAATAATACTTAAAATTGTTTTATTGCTGGCTTTGGCAATTTCATCAATTTCAAATTTTTCATGTACAGGTTATATCCGTTTGACAATACTAAAGAGTTCGGGAATAATCATAGGTGTGTCTATGACTTCTTCTTTATCCTTCAACCACTTTATAATATCAGACTTCTTTGTGCGCGATGTGGGGGCTTTGTTCAATTTTACAGAGTGATGTGGTGCGTTGTCCATAACGATGACAGAGTTATCACGTAGTAGGGGTAGAATGTCTACCATCCAGTCACAAAATGTCTTTCCGTTCATTTCATCGTGATAATCGTCGGAATTCTTTTTTGATTCAAAACACAATAAACCTCCTGGAACGAAACCGTCTTCTAAGCCAATGTGGAGAACAATTAGTCTTTTTCCTTTGCCAGTGGGACTAACAGAACCGGTTGTTAGGCCCTTCAAGAATGCGTCGCGGTGGAAAGTTATTGTTGTATCGACCCATACTTTAAAAGGACTGTCACCCGCATTTACCCACGTTTCGTCCAAATAATACAAGTGTCGACCTTCTTCACGGTATTTTTTAATAGCTCTGAGGTAGCTTCTGCGCCATAAAACAATTTTTAAAACATTTTTTTGTATTAAAACACTGTTCCGACTACCGTTTGCAATAACGAAAATCTAATTGATTTAACAATCTAAATAAATTTGTTCGTGATATAGGTGGCAAATCTTTATCTTCGGTCACGGCACAATAAATTTTGTCGATTGTTGGTATTTCACACTAAAACCAAATACCATGAACATGTCTACGGACTGCGTTCCTCGTAAAATCATCAATCTCCACTAATGCTCTTTTTCTTTTAGGAGAAGTGACTAACTTAGTGGTGTTATATTCATTTATAGTTCTATGGATAGTTGACTCCCCAATACCAATTGCTTTCGAAATTATTGACCTAATTTGTCTCTTGACATATTAGGATCATTTTCCAAATTGGTTTCGTACAAATTAATATGAATAAAATTAAATTGTGAATCTTGAATATCTTTTGGAACGTATTTCCAATATTTGGTCTTGGTATTGGAGCTATAGACTTGGGAATTTCAAATTCCTCTAGAACTGTTATAATATTATATTCGCTTGATTTTTTTTTTTTTTTTTTTAATCAATATCAGTACGCTCATATACATTTTTTATTGTATATTTTCCTCATGATTTTGAATATACCATTTTATCACCTACTACTTGTTTATTTTTGTTGTAATTATGGTCCAATATAGCCAAGATGGATCTTATGTACATACCTCTATATTTCAGATGAATTCGTTTTGACATATATTTTAGCCTTACATTATGATAAGATTCCAAGCGGCCAGTATGTACAAAATGTTTAGCATGTGGCAAATCTTTTATAAAATCTTTGGCAGTTATAACTTTTTTTAATGCATAGTATGATTCATCATCAGATTTTAACCATAGTTTTTTATTTATTTCTTCGCTTGTTAATGAATCATGATCGCATGTTTTTGTTACTCCATTTTCTTCCCATTCATGTTCATTTTTTATGTGATGTAGTAGAGACGTAAATTTTTCAACTAATAATTGACCGTCACCTTTGCAGTTTTGCGAAGCCCACCAAAGATGATTATTTATACTACTTTTCCATAAATATGCATTTTCATGTTTTTTTCTAATGTTTTCATTTTTTTCATCAAACTTTTAGACGAGTGCCACACACCAAATTCATGTTGTATTTCAGGATGTTGTGTTCTAATGTAAAAACGAATTCCTTTATGTCGATCAGTAAGAAACAATTTAATATTAAAATTTCAGTTTTTGGTTAGATCATTAAGTAATAATTCACAACCTTTTCTTTCTTAGTCTCCTTTTACCATACCTTTTGAACAAGTTTAAAGTCTACTATTTTTCCACTACGTAAATCCATTGCTGAATAGATGCAATATTTGCCGCAAAAGCCTGGAGAGTCATACTGGCCATCTCCGGCTAACCAAATATCAGTTTCTGAATTTTTAATACAGTCAATTGTACTTTTCTTTTGATCTTCTCAAATATTACAGATAACTGGTCCAGTATAACGTTTAATTATTTTATCATAAATCGGACGAGAAAAAAATGATAATTTTAATGAATCACAAAAGGCTGCCATTTGTGTGTACAGAATTACGGATAAAGTCAAAGTAGATCCAATTAATATATTTCCTAAAGGACGTTTATTACTTTTATTTTGTGAACGCCAAGTTAATTTATGGTTTCTATCACACATAGTAATACAGACAGTAATGCCCCTTGGATATAATGTTGGACGGATACAACTGTAGAATTACATTGACGGTAACGATTAAAAAGTGGCAATAAACAATCCCAAAATACAAAAAAACAAGAATTATCTTTAATATTTGATGGTGGTTTTTCCTCTATCTGTTTACATTCATAAATTTCTTCTTCTTCTTCTTCTTCTTCTTCTTCTAGTCTTTCTATTTCAAAAGATATGTCATTTGTAGGATTATACAACTTACAGCACTCATTGCCTAAATCACACTGTATGCCTTTATCATTCGGGTTATCACTGAAGTAAATACAATTTGGATTATCAATATCTAATGTATTGTCTTCTTCAGAATCAGATTCATTAAAATTGCTTACGAAATTGTCAACTTTTATGTTTTTTACTGATGTGTTTGTTGAATTTTGTTTTGATGTAATATCATCTGCGTTTCTTTTTCGGGACATTCTTATACTTCGGGGTGTTTTGAGGCTAAGATTTTCGACTTTGTTGAAATAGAATCAGTATTTAAATATAACTTTATTTTTTCGTTTGGTAGTAGCCGTTTTTGTAGTTTACTCGATTCTGTAAAATCTTTTTCTTGAAAATGTTTTGAACATATTCTAGATCCACTACCCGGGGCAAAATCTTTACGTTTACAAAATATTAACCATTGTTTAAATCTCAGTGGTGATTTATTTCTTTTTGGAAAACTATAAAAATTTATATATTCAGATTAGCTGCAAGTTGCCTTTTTTTTATCGTTATTTGAATTGCATCCAAATACAGAACAAAGAACCATTTTACCCCTAAAATTAATTACACCATATTGTTTTCATGAGAATAGTTTTTAATTTTAATGTATGTACTTTAATAATATCAAAACATAAAATATATTTCAATATAAATTGATATGATTAATGGTGATTATAGGACATATAGGACATAAAGATAATATTATAAAATAGGTAAATATTAATATAAATAGGTATATTCATTTTTTTTTTTAAATTTAATTATAAGAAGTGTTCTCGTTAATAGTACAAGTATTGAAAAAATATATATTTTATATATTACTAATAGTTCATTACATATTTATATATAATGTGTTTATAAAACATTACTATAAAATATTATGTTCACAGTGTACATGATTTATAACCAACATAACAACCGTCTTCCTCCGGATATTTTTGCCTAATTTTATTTACAACACACGATGGAATAACAATACGATTACCTATATAAAAACAAAAATGTAATCACTTTTGATACGCTCTATACATATTTAAAAGCATATTGCATATTATCAATGTACATCCTACCTTTTCCTATAGAATTCCACGAGTTTATCTAATAAGTAAATTGTTTATAACAAATATACCTCCACTTATTAGTTGGTTGTGATGAACATATTTTTTTTTTGTTTTTATTTTTTGATTTAACAATAATTTATTGTCGTGTAATATTGAGAATCTAATAGGTAAACGTAATAAAAGAATCGAAGACTAAATTAAAAAACTGAATCGACTGTGTTTGTATTAAGTAGGTACAAAGTCTATGATTTACTTCTTCATCTAAAATAATTTTTGAAAATGAGCTTATGTCCGTTATACAAGTTTTTTTATTGCTATATGGTAGTAATTTATGTAATTTGTCTAACTTAAAACAACAAATATTTTCTTGATCAGTAGTAAACCTAATACATTTATTACATAAAAACCAATCGTTTATTTTCATTTTTGAACGACCCTCTAATTGTTCTTGTATATCTGGTGCATTTGGACCAGACTGAATATCAGCCATATCAATATCGTGCACAGTGGGCTCAAAACTATATGGACGTATTGACATATTTAAATATTTCTAATATACTGTCAAAAACAAATAACAATTGTTATAAAATATATTTTGCTTATGCGAGAACACTTCTTATGAATTATAATATAATGTAACATAATATAGGTACTTATTATAGGTACTATTTCAACCTTATACAAAGTATGTATGTTACAAATTATTAAAAAAATAAAATAAATAAATAATAAAATAAAAATGAATATGATTTATAATATATTACTTTACCTCGTAAAACAAATTCCAATATAAATAGGTAAAGACGTGTAAACGTAAAATGCGGTTTATCGACGTTCGTCAACATAAAATAATTAGAATACGTCTTATTTTGGATAAAAACATAATTAACTCAATAGAGTATTTGTATACGTATGTTCATTGTTGTGACTACGAAGTTATTAATAATATAATTGCATGTTACAAAAATTATAAATAAATAATCTATACGGCGTCGGAGATTCCTGTATAAAAGTATAGGCCGCCGACGCGCCGTGTGATCTTGTAACGTCACGCGGCTATCTCTCTTAGGCTCTAGCGTCTTAACGATTCGACATATACAAATTTTAGTACCACTGTTAGTTATATAAATTAATTATCTATTAATTGAACCAAAGTCATTTTTTTGTTT
The DNA here is from genome assembly GCA_013282895.1 of Eriosoma lanigerum. NCBI lineage: Eukaryota > Metazoa > Arthropoda > Insecta > Hemiptera > Aphididae > Eriosoma > Eriosoma lanigerum. The sequence continues at coordinate 26,881,842 of CM023362.1, read as the reverse complement.
CATGGTCCTTTAAATTATAATAATATGATATTAATTATTATAGTAAAATTATATGCGTTATCTACTAAACATTTTTTTCTATTTACAATGGGTAAAAAAAAAAATGAAATTTCAGGGGAGGAACTACCCCGAAATGAAGGGCATCAAATATGGTTACCCTAGGCCGTAAGTTAAAATTAGCTCGGCACTAATAATACTTTATATTGTACCAAGACCAAACGCATGGTGGGAGAAGGGTCATGGCCCACTGCCATTTTGTATTATATTTGTTTAAAGTGGTGATATATAATTGCAAATATTTAAAATCAGAAAGATAATTATATAAATATATTAAATATAATTATATTGTGTTATTAATTTTAATCCGATTTATAATTTAATGTATTGTTTTTACAAAGATGTTTTTTTTATGTATGAAAACATTTTTTTGAATAGAAATATTTGTCCTATTGTGATAATAGGATGATAATAGTGGGATGTGCTTTCGGTAGCAAATCATGTCCTCATGATACTTTATTAATCTCATTTTTCGTATTTCCCAAAAGTTTTTCATTAAAAAGCGAAAAATCTGCAAATTTTATAAGCACATCGAGATTACGAAACGTTTAACATAGAACAAGAACCCAAGTGCAACGAAGGTAATTTTCGAGCGTTGCTTAGGGCACGAATTGATTCTGGAGGTTTAGATTTAAAACAACATTTAACTTGCGGAAAAAATTCAACGTATATTAGTTGGAATATTCAGAATTAAATAATTGATGCTTGTGTTGAAATTATTTTATCTAAACTTATAACTAAAGTTAATAGTATTAAATGTTTTACCGTACTCATTGACGAAACATCTGATATTTCCTCAATCGAACAATTCTCATTTTGTGTAAGATATATTGAATGTATCGATGAAAACAATTTTAAAATACTTGAACAATTTTTAAAATTTGTACCAGTAGAATCAACTTCGGGTTAAAATTTAGCAGATGTACTTTTAACAACATTAAATACATGTGGTATCAATATAAATTATTTACGTGGACAAGGCTACGATGGGGTTGCGGCAATGAGTGGCAGATTTAAAGGTGTCCAAGCATGTATAACAGAAAAATATTCAACTGCACTCTATGTTCATTGTGTTTCACACATCTTAAATTTGGCTTTATCTAATGCTGTTGATGTAATATCTATTGAGAATAGTTTTAGTGTAATTGAAAAAGTATACACGTTTTTAAATATACCAAAACGTCAAATTATTTAAAAAAAAACAAATTCAGATTTTAGTTCCTGGTATTAATAAAACTAAACTAGTTCAGCTATGTCCAACTAGATGGGTTGAACGGCACGATTCAATAATAGTATTCAATCAACTTTTATTACCTGTAGTAGCGGCGTTAGAAGAAATTCAAGGACTCGTCATCTGGTGCATTTTACTTTTAAATAATATTCGCCAATCTACATTTATAATTTCATTACTTTGTTCAGAGAAATTATTAGCTTATACTTTACCAATAAGTAAAATACTTCAAACGACAGATATAGATCTTTCTATTGCAGTTAACTAAGTAGGACGTGTAGAGTCTATTCTCCATCGGCTTAGAAGTAACACCGAAAATGAATTTAAGCTTTTATTTTTAGAAGCACAACAAATTGCCTCTAATTTAGACTTTACTCTATTCACACCTTGACTAACGAAACACCAAACTAAATGATGTAATGCACCATCAGAAAATATCGAAGAATATTATAGACGTTCAATTTTTATTCTATGGATTGATTCATTCCTTAATAGTCTTCCAGATCGATTTTTAAATGTCTTTTACCTACCGCACATAATCCAACCGATGAATAAAATTTCAAGTTTTAAAAATCTTTTCGAATTTTATGAAAAAGATATGCAACAAAATAGTTTTTCAGTTGCAAAGACCGAATTCGAATTGTGGTACGAAAAATTCAAAAATAGTTTACTATACTTTACCGCTAAACGCAATCGATGGTTTAAATTTATGTGATTTAAAAATATTTGGATCAGTATTTATACTTTTAAAAATATTTGCAACGTTACCAGTGAGTACAAGTACGGCTGAGAGATCATTTTCTACACTACGGCGAATCAAAACCTACCTCAGAAATACTATGAGGCAATCACAATTAAATGGACTGGTAAATCTTCACATACATCGAAAATACAAATTAAAGAATCCGAAGTATTAGCAGTTCTATCTGTAAAAGGACCCAGAAAAATTAAATTTTAAATTTACTGATCATAATATTTTATTGAAAATATTAAATACAGCATACTATGTAATTTTTGGTAGTAAAAATAATAATAAAAATGTTTAAAAATGAGTAATATTTGCTTTCTATTGTGTGTAAGGAAAATGTTTAAACCCCTCCCAAAAAAATCCCTCACAAAAATCTTGGGTGCGCGCTCGTTCAATAGTATTTATTTTATTTTATTATATATATACCTAATTATTCCTAGAATGTGTTATTGACAATAAAAATTGTTAGGTTTTTTTTCTATTAAAAACACCCAAATTAATTATTATACTTAGATTATATTTTTCTGTGGACATAAACCGACGATTGGCTGTTCTGTACGAATCGCCCAAATTATTGTGGCCATCACGGAACGGCAAGTTCACCACAAATCTACCGTCTTCGTTGCGCCGTACTGTCTGCAGGAAATGCTCCTGACACGCCTTTTCTTCCAATGTGTTATAATTATTTTTATTTATATCTTCTAATCTCCAGAAACGGGATACTTGTTCTTCTAAATTATTCATTACTTGCTGAGATAATAGTGACACATTTACATTAAATTTTACACTTTGTTTATTAGATAAAATTGGACCGGCAACAATACAACCGAATTTTGTTTCTTTTAATGTCGGACCACTATCAATTAATTTAATTTGCCCATGACCTAGTAAATCCAAAAATAATTCGGTACCCATTAACATATCTATCCGCTGCGGTTCGTAAAATGCATTATCGGCTAATGTAATATTATTTGGTATTTGTATCGCTTTACTATCGATTGCCATTAACGGGATGTTATTCGTAATATGCGATATAATTAAACACATTATACGGGCATTAAACTCTGTCACTCTCGATTTTATATTTATCGTGATTGCAGACGTTATAGTGTATTTAGTCTGTCCGATACCTGAAACGTCACAATCAATTTTCCTTCGAGATAGTTTTAATATTTGCGCCATATATTCGCTAACAAAATTGTTTTGAGAACCAGAGTCTAATAACACCCTATACAACACCGGGTTTTTATCTTTATCAAATACCTTTATTACCCGGTCGACAATAATACTTGCTTATAATCGGTCGGAGCCGCAATGCTCGCTGTTAAGCTTACGTTATCTGTTTTTGACGTTTCTTCACCGTTCTCCGCCACCGCCGACCGTGTTTTTCTATCATCCATTAAATTTTTGATTCTAAATGTAACAACGTGTTATTTGGCCTATGACATTTAAAGTACTGTTTTCCGTTATGCGAACGAATACATACTTTACACAGACCCAATGAGTCTATTCTATTTATGCGGTCTAGAACCGATAATATTAGGAACGATGGACATCGATAAATCGAGTGCGGCAACTGGCAATGGTAACATTTTAATTCACCCGCGGTGACCAATGCGCTTGTACGCAAAAATGTTCTTTTTGGTACTGAAGTGTTTCTAATATTTTCTCGTGAAGCGTTTGTTTGCATCGAAGATTGTTGCGGTTCGGCTGGTATTGCCGATTCCAAGGTTCGTTAAAACCGTGTTCACCAAATAAGGTATCGATGGTAAAGTAAAGAAACCAAAAACAAAACTTCGTTTATTGTAAAAGTTTTTTTTCTTTTACTGTTCGTTGGGCATCAACAAAACTCAAACAAAAAAAAAAAAAAATAATATATCTAGCCGTAGCTTCTCGTAAACACGAAAAAAAAAAATTTATAAATGTATATCAATGTTGATCCGTGAAGTCGGATTGGAAAAAAAAATAAAACGTCCACACGAGTCGATAGTTGCGTACGTAGTTGTGTTGTTCACGCGCTCGCGCACCGGTTCAGCTCGTCACCCCACCTGTTTCTCCTTCCCATTGCTGAGTCAGAGTTACCGGTGGACGCCGTTGCGCCACCTAGGTGGTGGTTTACCAAGGAAACAGACCGCGTTCGGTATATCGCTTGCACATAAGTGCTTGAGATATATCGGACCGCGTCAAGATTCGATAGACTCTAAAATTCGAAATCTTGATTGCAAAAAATTCATAAGTTCTCTACTTTCAGGGGCTTGAATTTTTGCTGAGGTGATTTCCCACTCTTTTAGTGTCTTTGGATCTAGTTTTGACGTAATTAAATATAATAAAAATGATCCCCAACCCTTAGGCTCTTCACCTGCCGATTCCAATACTTTCAGATGACCGATTAATGAATCCATTAATCTGCGCAGCTGCACCGACGATTCCTTTTTAATTGGCTCTAATTCAAACAGTGCCTGCGTATGCGTTGTGGCGTAACAGTCCGCGCGGGCATAAGAGTTGTCGGAATGCGACAATAGATGGAGTTGGCGTAGGTAAGAAATTGCGGCAATCAACAATGGGGGATAAAATTTGTACGATTCAAATACAAAATATGTAAATAATAGGGAAAAAATGTAGTATATTTATTGTAAGGATATATTCCAATTATATATGGGGGGAAAAATGTAGATAATTACGGTTAATAAATATAAATAAGTAGATATAAAATGATAATGTAATATGTCAGTCGGAGATCGACTAACATATAAGGACGTCGGGAATACTTGTTAAAATAACCTTACCCTATGTACGGTAATCTGCTACAACGGTGCTCCACTTACCTTTAGGAGAAACAGATGGGGCGGCGAGCTGAACCGGTGCGCGAGCGCGTGGACAAAAAAACGATATATGGATGACTACGTACGAAACGTTTGAATTGAGAGGACGTGTTTTCCATCCGACTTCACCGATAAATGAAATATTGATATACATATATATATATTTTTTTTTATGAGAAGCTACGGCTGGATATTATTTCTTTTTGTTTTGTTGCCGTCAAACTAACAATAAAAGAAAAAAAACCTTCACAGTAAAAGAAGTCTTAAGTTTTTTTTTGTTTCTTCGTCTTACCATCGTGGTATCGATACTCTGTTTGATAAACACGATTTTATCGAACCTCAGAATCGGCACTACCTGCTGTGCCGTAACAAAATTTCGGTAGAACTTGATTTTTTTGACAATCAAACGAAAAAATCACGACACCTTCTTCAGGTTCCCGTAAAATTTGGTAAAATGCTTCTGCTTTCATTTTATGTACCTTTTTCTCCGTCAATAATCTAACCTTGGCATCCTGATCATTGCATCTTTTAATTTTTTCGGTCAACTGTAAGCATGTTGAGCAAACGTCAGTCCTAGGTGTGCCGTAACCTATGTTGTATTCGGTGTTAAAAATTAACCTAAAATAACTCTCTTTTACTGGAAAATTGATGTTTTCCTTCATGTACATTTTCCACATCAATCTGATATTCAAAGTGGAGCTGAGATATAAACGAGAGCTGTGTCCTCAGCAATAGTGAGATTCAATTGCCTTAAATTTGTTTATACATTTCATAACTGAATCTCTCTGGGCTCTGTTCATTTCCAATTTTCTATTGCCTCCACGATTCTCTTTGGGTGGTAAAGAGGTATTAAAAAAGTTTCTAGTGACAGTGTCAATTCTTCTAGTTATGCATAAAATGTCCATAAAAGCTTTTTTACAAACAGGCAAAATAGTTTTTTGCAGAGTGAGGACGAAAAATTGCGCTTGAAATACTTTTTGAGTATGTCGATCATTTTTTGGTCGTTTACGCTTTATAGGAACAGTTTTACAATATTTCAAAATAAAATTGTCTTGCACTATTTTTTCTTTCGTTTCGTAAAACATCGAATGGAACTCTTTTATTTCAGTCATAGTAATGGAAGTACACTGAAATGCATTTGTTTTATGTCCACAAGTTGGATAAACTGGAAGCGTATGTGGACTATACCTAAAAAAAATAGGCATTACCCATGAGTTACGTCAAAGAAAAAATAAGATCAGACGGGATAAGAGCCTAATAATGGGATTAGTGCATATTCAGGTTGTATTGTAAAATATAATATTTTTAATTTTAATATTAATAAGTAGTATGGATATTAAAAATTGTTCAGAATTATAATGATAATAATTATAATAATTTCCATGTCCAGGTTGACAAATAAAAATAAAAAGGTTTAAAATGCATATTTTTTTATGACTATTTTCTATACTATTATATAACACTAACCGTATTTTTTTCTACTGGTTTCTCTTCCATTCAGCTGTATTTCGTATCCTTTTTCTGGTTTTATTGTCGGTTGTAGGAGTAATATTAACTTCCATTATTTTTGTATTCAATTTTAAACAGAATACACGTCATACACAAAAAACTATACGCATGAACAAAATATAATAATATTATATTATACACGGACAAAAAACACGACGTGATATTCACAACAGCGCACAGTCAACTGAAAACGTAATATTCTATAATAAAATATTATTGACAATGATCATTAAGACGTCATTATCGATAAACGAAAACCCGTGCGAACGGTGTACAATGTATTTATAAATCTACTTTTATAGTAAAACTCGTGAAAAATAATATTTGATTAGATATTGTACGTATTGAAACTAAAAGTTATTTTTAAGCATAAATATACACTGGAGAATGATCATTTTGCTCGGCAATAGTGAGGTTGTACGTTTTGAAACAAACTTGTTCAAGGAGATTGTACTTTTTGAAACTAAATGCAATTTTCAATCTTAAAATACACTGGAGATAGACCCTTTTGCTCAAAAATAGTGAGTTATTCGAATTCAGCGCTGACAATTGAATACGCAATGATATCTATCTCAGTTTTCATGAAACATGGAGAATGTAGACTTTGAAACTAGAACCCACATGTGGATGGTGCATTTTATACAACTTTTAACAAATTATTGGAAGATGAAATTAAGTTTTTCAACTATTTTCGCATGAGTTTTGGAACATTCAACTTATTATTGAACCAAATAGAAGATCTCATTCGTCGTCAAGATACACACGTTTGTGCGTGACAATTGATAAAACTATTTCGGCACGACGATATTATCGGTCATGTGTGAAAAGCAACATACTATTGGTATTGGTCATTGAAATCGGAACGATAAAAATATCGTTCGATACTGGTCGTCTGTCCGACATGCACACCGATATCGGTACACTAAAACGGTATTTTTATCAGATCGGTGTCAATGTGAAAATCGTCTATTTAAAACCACACAACTTTACTTCTACCGATACCGACATCGATAATATTGGTGAGTGTGAAAACGTTCTAAATGTACAGTTACGCGAACGCGATCGGCGATGTTGGATCGCGCGCATCGAACGCATGGCTGCTGATGCAATGTAAATAAGATATATCTGGACCGCTCCGTGAGCAATCGAATGGCACTCGCTTGGCAAACGAACTATTTTGAGGTGGAAAACATTTAAATTATTACCAATTTTTATAATTATATATGATGGTGTAAGGGTAAACTAAGTATACGTATTTGATTAAATAAAATTACTATATAAAAATGAATTACCTGCGAAAAATAATGCTTTAAAAAAATTTAACGGGTTGTGATTTTTCCATGTAATATTTACTATAGTACAACTGTATTATGAAAACCAAATCAATGTATATTTATTAAAACTTTTGTTATCGCCTACTCCTAGAAGAAACCATGGTCGATCAGTCGCAATTTTTTCATAGATCACCGATCGATTTCGTGTTCGCGCAAGGAAAATTATATCTTAATGTGAACGCATGAGATCACATCGGTATAATACTATAATTTCATGTGATCGAAAATTAAATCATGTGTTATACATTTTATTATTCACACGATGCGATTAATCGTAATTTAATTTGAAATATTGATTAATTGATTATTTTATTTTAATATTTGTTTCTGTATGTCTGAAATAATGGACATTGAAAAAAATATTGATAACTTTAACTTGAGCTACAGGACGTAGTACCTATTTGGAATAAACGAATATTGTCGTGTTTTATATTCTTATTTTTATAGATTTTATTTATAGCATACTGAATTTTAAAATATTCCAATCAATGATAAAATAAGAATATTATTAAAAATTATACTATCGCCAGAAACAATACAAAAACGTAACTTTTGGCACAAAAATATTTTGTAAGAATGAAATACAATCCAATTTTTTTGAACGTGCATTTACATGCGTTTAAATCGCAATGTAAAAAGACTATGCAGGTGCGATTAAAATCATCAATTTTTAAAACGCACGTTCTCGTGTGTGAAACCGCCTTAAAGATCTGTTTCTGGCGGCAATCTCTCTACCTCGTATAAGATGTGTATTAAAATATGATAAATGGCCATGCACAATGCTGGAATTAGAGTCGAAGATGCTGAGGGCAATTCAATTAAATTGTTCCTTCAATAGATAAAATATGATTTTTAATAAAATCTTTAATCACAATGGAAGATTTTTATTTGCTTTTAATACTTTGGTCTTGAGATCATTCCAATGACTTTTAGAAGAAGCCGATGAAGCAGTTTCCTCTCCATATCCAAAATTTTTTATCATGATACTTGACCATAAAGGTAAATATTTACATTTATCAATAATATATTTGTCTAACATTGGTACATAATATACATTTTTATGATCACCTTCTTCCGTTATAATCTTTTGCTGACTTTTATTAACATACTATTTTACTAGATTATAAAATGAGGGAATGTTTTCTGATACATTATAATTTTGATTAGGAAAATTATTCTTTTGGTGTGTATCATTTTTTTTTTCCTTAAACGCTGACAATATTTCTATATCTTCTTATTTTTCATAATTGTATAAGGCGTCATCTAATAAACCCGGAACTTATTCGGCTAATACCCGAATATAAAAACGTATTACTCTTTTACGTGCATTTTTCAAAGGATGCCAAGTTGTAAATATTTTAATTACGTATACTACGTCACATCTAATAAAACAATTTGGTATTTTATCTTTTGGATCCACATTTTTGTAGGCAAGCAAACAAATACGTAAATAATCATTTAAATTTGAATATTGAGTAAAAGCTTTTAGTGAAGCATAAATTAAGGCGGGTGATTGATCACATGCAACTGTTTTCGGAATTATTTCAACATCTAGTGCTAGCCAATTTTCACGTCACTGGCTAGGTATGGCCGAATCGCGGTATATAGTGCGTGAATGATAAAATAAAGTGAGAAACACAAAAAAAGAAATACTCGTTGAATTATTAATTATTTTCGTGTTTGTTGCGTGGTCGAGAAAAATACAAAACACACTGGTTTTATCGACACGATAAAAAAAAAAAAAAAAAAAAAAATTAGAGTAGAAAAACAAATGTCAACTGCTGGTTTCACCAGGATAGGCGAATTCTCTTACCCGACCTGAACTGGACTGGACTGACTGGACACGTGTTGTTCAGTTGAGAATGTATCAAAAAACACTATTTTCGCGTTATGCACAACAGCATGGAAATATCAAATACAATAAAACGCTCAATCGCACTAGACGCGATATTCGATTTATTCGAAACTTAATTTTCGCGTTGTGCACTTTCGATAATATTTAAACTTAAATGAATTGATCGCACGCGTTTTGAGTACGAGATGCTCGAACTGTATTCACGCAGTATCGCCAATAAACTTTAACGAAATCCGCGACCAAATCCTGTAGCTCAATAATCCGGATCGAAAGACCAAATGTTCGGGCTCAGGAATCAGGATCCTTAATTAATAAGTAAATGATTAATTTGTGCACTGTATAATAACTTTATTTTTACGGGGAGCTGCTCACCCGACGATACTATTGCAACTGATTCAGGGAAACTCCCGTCGTCGCGATAATTGATATTATACATAATATGTTGATAATAGAACAATATTAAATCTATACATACTATACACATATAAATAGGATTTATTATATAAATTGAGACGCAACAAAGCATATGAATAATAGGATAAAACTCTTTATCACAAACATCCAAAGCATGTAATCCTGAAATGAGAGTTATATTATCCGTAATTATTTTATGTCTCCTCATGTTCAATTCAGCAATGCTAGCTTGTTGATCAATTTTAGGTGAATAAAATTCGACAAGATTATTAAATTCTTCTTTTTCCTGATTTTTTAGTAATAATGATTCGTGAATATCCAAAATTGTCCTTCCATCTTTTTTATTAGTTATTTTTATCGATAAAATTAATTAATAATAAAAGTACTACCAATGATTATAAAATAGTTTATTCTATAATCAATGGTACTACTAAGAAAATATTATAATAAACTTAAGTTTTTTATCAGCATCTGTTAATACCAAGCGATCTACTATAAAGCCAATATCACAGATATTTTTTACAGGTTGAATTTCACAAACTCGATTTTCCTTTATGAATTATTAAAATAAATTAAATAATAGGATTATATAAATATCAAATAAATAAGTAGGAATTCGTACAGTTTTGTAATGGTACAAAATTGGTCTCATTAAATGACGATTTCATCAACAAAAATCTGCCCAAGATTTACGCTTTCGAAATTTATAAAACTATTTGTAGGTATAGTAATTTTATAAACAATATTTAATATAGATACCTAATTATTTTAATAACGAATTATTATCATAATAAAATATAACATTGATTATAATTTATCCATAGAAATATAAAATTTATTATTAAATAATGAAAAATATAAATTAAACACTAAGAAAAAGGAACCTACGTGTTAATATTTTGTTATTAAAAAAAAACAGTATTTTTTTTTAATATGTGTACTAATTACACAATAATTACTTTGATGATTAAATTTTATTTCAAAAATTAATAATTAATTATTGCTATTTGTTTTGATTCCAATGAAGAGGATATAATTGGTATAATAATGCTTGTCTCAGATTTTGACGTTGATTCAATTTTCTTTTCTTTAGGAAACTAAATAAAATAATATTAGATATTAAATTTATAGATAAACTAATACTAAAAATTAAAATATATTACTTACCTCATCGACGCGAATTTTTTTATTTAAAAAATAAGTTAATAATGTGTTCTTTTGTTTAACAGCTTTATTATTCATAATTAATTTTTTTATTATTGAAACAGTATTCAATCAATAGTATATTGTATTGATAAATATACAATTTTTAATATAAAACGTTTAAAGGTTACACAACTACAAGGTTACACAAATGCCTGAGTAATGAGTTCTGACAGCATACAATCATACAAACGTTCTTATTTTAAAATTTAATATTGCAATAATACAATATTAGTTTACTACTATATATATATATTAATACACACTTGCAATATACCTTTAATTTTTGAAGGGTTTTAATAATTTTAACTTAAAGTACTATATGGGTCGATATCATTTATCACAAATTTACGATACATGAGCTATTTTTTTAGTTTTTGAGCCTTAAAATAGCAACCAAACGCGGCAAACGCTATTGTTATAAGAAATATGTTTAGTCTTTAGCCGGATGGTTATTGAACATATACCTAAGTATAAAACATTATTACAATATTTATCTTATGCTAGCATTGCTGCCTGGCGCCCGTATTTTAAAATAATTATTATAACAATGCTATAATAACAATAAATTGTGGTAACGTCATTCATTTTTATTTTCTATTTCTGTATAATTATCACAAATATTTAAATTTATAAAATTAATGAATTGTTAAATGTACATTTTTATTTTTAGATTTTAAGAAAAATTATATTTCATTACATCATAGTTTCACACCAGTGTTATATTATATCGATTATTAATAAGTGATAAGTATTACGTTTTTATCTAGGTGTATTGATACACTTTGGTTTTATTTAATACTTAGTTTCTAACACGGTCGTAGATTTTATTTTCTTAAAAAATAATTTAATTTTTAAAAATAACATTTATTGTATATTAATCATAAATATATAAATATATTATAACTTTTTTTTTACAAATCATTTATTTTAGATAATATGAAAGTATTATGGGGATTGTAGGAAATGAAGCAGTAATTTGAGGTGTACTATTTAGTTCAGGACTCTACAATGATATGTCATGAGCAGGGCTCGGAAGTTATAGCACTAAAAAAATTAATTTTTAGCGCTTACATATGCACATAAAAATATTAATATAAGCGCTATAAATAGCACTAAAAATTGAAAAATATGCAAAATAAAATTTTATTAACAAAAATATTTTATTTAAAATTTTTTTAAATTATACAAGTTTTTTATAAAATATGATATAATCAATATTTGAGACACTTTTCCGGCTCTGGAACATTTTCTGTTAACATAAACATATAAAACAATTTATTAATAAATTAATAATATAGTGTATTAATTTTATTTACTTTAAGAATTGCACTGAATAATAAGATGTTTTATTATATTTTCAAATTTGAATGATCTACGATTATTTGATAGTAGAGTTTTGTATGCCGAGAATGACCGCTCTACATCGACAGACGTCACGGGTGCATACTTAAAAAATGTTAAGTCGTTACAATTTAAGTCTTCAGGAAGACCATATAAATTAACATAAGTTTGGAGCCGATTTGACAAATTTTGTTTAACTTTAGGCATTTTTAAACACGATAAATACGATAGTTCACGATCAACCGCACACGCAACACGCAAATGATGGTAAAACGCAGAAAACTAAAATAAAATCATTGTGTATGTTCATAGTTATTTACGTACGGCGATAACGCCGTATCTTACGTGAATACGACAAATTCGATAACTGCAGTACATATTTTGATACAATTTTTAAAATAACTAAATTATTGGAAATGAACGGAATTGTCCGATTTAATCGACAATAACAACGGTCTAAGGCCGTTTATTCCAGATGCGTACCATCTTAAATTAATAAAACAATTTTCGTTCACATACTCGTAGGCGGCTATTTGGTAGATAATTTAGTTTTTCAACAATATATTGTATTTATTTCCTTTATTATCTAAAAATATGCCCATTAACAGCATTTATAACTCCAAATTAGCAAAATAGCAGTAAAAACCGTAAATATGCAAAAAATAGCAAAATAAAATTTTGTGTATAACATCAGAGAAGTGTGAAACATATTTTTATCTTACTTTGGATGTTCTAGGACGAACCAATAAAAATATGCATTTGCTAGAACTTCCGAGCCTTGATAATAACTAATATAAGTCATAATTAATATATTATTTAATATGAGTATAATATAACACACCTGTATTATAATAATAAACAAAAAATATAATTTATTTTGCGAAATGTAATACACCTATATGTAACTTAAATAAGTGTTATTATAAAAGGATAAATAGGTAATTTTAAAAAAAAACTAATAAAAATGTTTTAAATGAATAACAATTTCATTAGTTGATTTTAGTTTTATTTTCAATTATTATATTATGAACATAATAATTATAATAATAAATTGAATATTAGGACCTAAAAGAATAATAACAATATAATAATCTGTAAGAGTAAAAGATATACCAAACGTATAAAAAGTACGTATGCGGCCAATTATTTGAATTTAAAATTAAATTCACAATAGGTGTACACAAAAGAGAATAATATAATGTACTATCTACTGAGTACTTACTTATTATCTATAATATTATTATTTCTCAATATGTCTCATAAAACGGACATAACAATGGTTCACACAAAACGTTTTGCACACGTCAACAAAAAGAATGACGACAAACAATTTTTATAATAATAACTCCGAACATTGTCCTTTTCGTGATTATAAAATTCACAATAATATATTAATTCCTAACCTAATCTGTTAAGTATAATGGACTCGATTGCACATTAATTATATAAAATATTGCAGAATACTATTAATAAAATACATATATATTTATAAATTGTAGCAATATACACATATACTTTTTTTTGTCTGTATATAATTTAATATTTTATTAATACAATTATTAATTAAAGGCAAGTACAACGTTTAAATTAATATAGAAGCAAACAATAAATACAATAGTCCGGAGGACTTGCGCGACAACTCGCTTTTACACACACAATAATAATATGTAGTGGCGGCTTGCACATATTTCCAAGTAAATTCATTGGAGAGACTGAAAATTACAAAAAAATTAATACAAAAATGACAAAAAAAACATTTTTTTTCTTATTATAATTGTAATAGCTTTTTAATTATAAAAATCGATCATTTATATTATTTTATTGATATTTTTTTCGTATATTAACGTATTAGAAATGTATTTTTATTTGCTAAATTAAATTAAATAGCAGGCTTTCGTTTTTTACAGAAAAATACGTGACGACCGCGATGCGAACGGCAGAAACTTTGAAATTTTGAACGATTCTAGTCTCAATGTACTGAATACAAGTAGCGTATTTACAGAGGGGGTGGTCGAATGGGTCTAAATCCCCCCCCATGACAAAAAAAAATGACAAAATTTCTATTAATAATATTATTTTGCCACCTGTTTTAGATTATACATTATAATGTATACAAGCACTGGTGGCGACGATAACATTATATTTTATCGTATTATATACAAATTTGAAAATATTTAATTACGTTAATTTGTAATGTACAATTTTAACGGCTGCAATGACGAAGAAAACCACGAAAAAACTATATAAATTTAATATAATATAAATGTGAAAACAATGGGTTCAAAATTTTCACATTAAAAAATGATTATAATTTATAGTAAAGTACAAAAAATAATAATACACAAGACCTATAGATTGTATACACTTCACTATAATAATATATATTATATATTATGCCGATCCATCCCATGGTAACAGGTGGGCGGGGGCGACCCAAGATAATAGGGAGGAAAAACTACATTTTTTTGTGTTGTTCGTATTATATATAGGTATACAGTGAAAATAATTTTTTCTGAAACGTGGTGGGGGCGATCACCTCAATCGCACCCCCCCTGGATTCGCCAATGTGTGCTGCGAAGGCGATAAGTTCGACAGCAATGAGGTACGCAATAAAAATGGTAATTTACATATGACGCTTTAATACAATATTAATGATAAAAAATAAAATATGCGAGTGTATAACAACAAGTGTGTATAATATTGCACGACAACATGACTCCGTTCGCCACCACCAATGTAGCAGCTGTACCGATGACACTTATGAACAACAATACGTAACAGTATTAGAATAATTGACGTTTGTACATATTATAATATAATGTTATAATCCGTGAATTCCTTAAAATATCATTTGCGATGGCATCATGATAAATATTTAAGGATTAAATGATTATTACATACTTTTTAGTGTTATCACAGAATAGATAAAAATCATGGATATCACGAATGTATAAAATCAATAATTACTTACATTTTAATTATAAATTGTAATAATGAAATCGGCTATGTTAACTTTACGAAATGAAAAGTGTGGAAATTGCAATATATATATAAAATGTTATCACCATAAAACAAATTGGATAACAACCACATCTAGTCCATCACGTATCATTAATCAAGATCAGGAAACAAGATAAGTGATAAAACCACTGATTAAATGCAATCAGAGATTCGTCAATCAGACAATCGTCACGGATGATTTAAGGAACGCACGGAATATGTAAGACGTTTCGTCGTCCAAGCTACGGTTATCTAAGAGACTAATACACATTATTTCGCGTGTTTAAACTTATCAAAAACTTACTCAAACTTATCATCTAAACTGGTTTATCATACATGCATTTGGACGTCACGACGCGTCGTTTAACTCTTTGAAGCACGGTTCATAACTAAATATTCACTACCTATATGCACAGAAATTTTTTAAAAAAAAAAAGTTTGAAATTTTGTAAAATACTTATAGTAGTGGGTCAATGTACTACTATTTTAGTAAAATTTAAATTACTTACAAAGTTATTTAAGTTTTAGTGGTAGTTACATACACTAACCACCATGCATACATTAACAACATAATTTTTTTTTATAAATCAAATTTCTTTATTACTAACATTGTAATATACTGCTACTAATTTGTCCAATAAAAGTGTATTATAAATGTTTCTTTTGAAATTTTTATTCTTTAAATGTTCCACATTGGGTAGTTCCTTATGTATAATAAATGCATTTGTTATTGCACAATCTACAAAATGGAACACCAACCTCATTACCACTTAACAGATTTTCTTACGTTGAAGTTGAAAATACACAAGTTTCTAATGAGTTTGCTGATAAAACAATATCATTCAAATCATTTGAATCGTCAGATTCGCTGTCCGAACAATCCAAAACAAATTCTTTTTCATAATCCGGATCCTCATCAGTGTCATCGGCATCTGATGCCAGTTCAGAACCAGAAGGAAAATCTTTTTCAAGATATTGAACTACATCTTTTTGCGACAATCTTGTACGACGTGACATCTTTGAAACTTTTAGAATATGATTCAAATTTCAAAGTGAAAAAAATAATTTTTAAATATTTATAAATGCTTATCAGTCATCAATAATGTGCATATTTGAATGGTGGTTACGGCTGTTAACCACTACAAAGTATTAATTTTTATATCAGTGATTGTTGCTGTGTGATAGAGACTGATATGAATGAAAAATATACTTATCAATACATATGTCAAAGATATTACAAACAAAAAATCCATTTTTAATTTAAATAAAAGGAACGATAAAGATAAGCAGCTGCAATGCCGTGTATCGTATACTATGACACGAAATGTAAACAGTTGGGTAAATACAATTATTTATAAATCAAAACGTTGGTATATTTACTAACCAATTGAGGTGGTAGAATTCATTAACCACCATGCGTAAACAAGATAAAATTATTTCCTTGAGGTGGTTAGTAGTCATAACCACCATGCAAAAATTAAAAAAAATAGGTGGTCAATGCAACTTACCACCATGCTTCAAAGAGTTAAACAATTAAGCCTGTTACACAATAGGCGTTTCACGAACGCGCGCGTTTTCGATAACGTACTGAAACGATAAAAACGGTTAGATTTTTATTTTACATTCGAGGACGCAAAATTCATTGATTTTAATTATTAGTAGATAGTTCATAACTACATTTAGGATTTGAATGACGTATTGAAAATTGCGATTCAATAGCTATTCGTGTAACGACAAACGATAGGCTCATTAAATTATATTGAAACTATACTCAATTATAATATGAATATTATTAACTATTCAAGTTAATTTTTTAATTTTGTTTAATTTTTAGTTTAATTCTTCAAGTTGGAAAATTGACATTGCATACGTAACACTAAAATAATTCGACACGATTCAAAGTCCAAATGTTGTTAATAATTAAAAATTATAAACGCGGCATTCGGCACGCGTAATGTGAATAATATTAATAAACGTACGCGTTCGACCACTCAAAATTAAATCGACGCGTTCTCGGGCGTGCGGACGCCGGCGTTTATTTCAAAAAGTGAATGAAACTATTCATTCTCGGCTGTTTAATTAATTATGAAACGCGACGTTTTTGAGAAAATACTATACAAAATAATCTGTAACAGACGTTCAATTATAACGTATAATAATATTATTATAAATATCATCGTTTTTTTTGTTTTTTTTCTTATCCAATTATTTGCAATTTATAATCACGTAATAAGCGCATACTATTTATAGCAGCTATAAATAAGAAGATAGAACTGTAGGAAAGATTATTAAATTGCTGATAATATTTCATTTTATTTTAAATTGTCACAATTTCTATTTATTTTTTTTTATTTCTACTAGTTTCATAAACTTAGGTAATAGTTTCGACTTTATGTACTTTCATATTTAAAGTCGCACTTTCTCTATGAAATGACCACGAGCCGACACCGCATATTTATTATAATACTCGGGATAATCGCGATTACGTAATCGATTTTTACTAATCGTTACTCGCGACCGTTTATCGAAACGATATAAATGTAAAATAAAGTTATTTTAAAATAACAGTTGTTCTGAACAAATTTGTAATAGCAATTCAACAAATAAACAACATAATAATTCTACTGTACCAGACGATAGTTACATTGAATTGTGATGTAAGCACGAGGCGTATTCTTAAAATTATTTTTTTAAATAACAAATAAAGAATATTAATATATATATATATATATATGTTATATCTATTAAGTTTGTTACTAGGTACTCTACTGTCGAGCAGTACTCTAGTCAGCACCAACGTCAAAGTTACCGAGTGACGGGTTTTATATTGTATTCAATTTAAATTAAGTTTTTTTTTTTTTTTTATTGTAAATCGTAATGTTTTTTTATGATAACTTATTAATTCTCTTGTAAAAAATGCAATAACAGTTTAAAATGTGCGTTCAATGTAGCACATGACATTATACAGCAATCTGGTAATTTCAATAATATTTATTTTGCATATAAATTTATTCTAACATTACCATGTACGCAAGTTACTTGTGAGCGTACATTTTCCAAGTCGAAAAATATAAAAACTAAACTTAGATGTGCTATTTGTCAAGGTACTATGGAATCAATGATATTAATTAATATTGAAAGATATTTTGTAATCGATAAGATATTAATTATTAATAACATGGTAAAAGCTCCAAATTACTGACAAAATTATTATTTAATATATTGTTTGAAATTTCTATGCAATTTAATATGTCATATGTACTTAATTATTTTATTGTTATAATTTTATAATAAATGATTATGTTTTAAAAAATGTTAAAATATTTTTGGCTTTGAATATTTGGACCTAGTGGTGGCCCCTCTGAACTAAACGCAGACTGAGCTTCTTGATCCCAGTCCGACACTGACGTTAATTACTTTACTGTGGCGAATACATGGATATTTTATTTTAAAATGAGAAAGTGGAAGAGAAATTTTTTTTTATTCTACAACCTACCTATATTATTTCAAATACGGTATAAATTATGCTGCATTGTACGAAATTTGCAGTATTTTTAATATTGTATTTTATAAGCTAGGATTTTGTAACATTTTCATTTTCTTTCATAGTACTCTAGGACATAGTTAATCTAAAACAAAATTTGATTCATTCAGCACAGAGTTCAAATATGCAATTTTGTTTTTGCTTTTTTTGCATTTTCTTATGATATTCATAAACAAATGCTTTTTTGGTACTTTTTGTAAGTTTATTGGCTTTTTAACTAGTTTTTGTTAATTATACGCATATTTAACATTTTTAGAACATTTACATACATATTTATCTAAATAATTATTTATTTATTTATTTTAATTGTATTATTATTTATTATATATATTTGGTGATTTCGTAGTGAAATATATCGCCTTATCGGAAAATATTTCTGAAAATAGATTATTAGATTTTGTCAAAGTGATTACCGAGTAGTGGTTACGTAACAGGTTGACTGTCTGGACTTCAGATGCAATGAGTTGTTTAGTTGTTCTAAGAATTAATTGATGTGAACATATAAAAATGTGTTTTATAAATTATTTTTTTTGATATTAAAAATATTTTTCAGCTTAACTTAAAAGTGTTAGTTTGCATATAAACTAACACAAAAAAGTCCTTTTAGTTGCATTTTCCTGGTTAAAATGCTTTTTTTTGTAGCATTATTGGCAATTTTTTAATTCATTTATTATAGGTTTTAAGTGCTTCATTTTTCTAGCCCTAATTATATTATTTCATATTTTATTTTAATTGTAGGTATATTTTTCTATTCAGGTTATTGCACAAAACATTATTTTATAATATTTATTGCACGGAAACATTTTTCGGCGCGTCCGCAACAGCGTGTGTCTGACAGCTAAAATTAACCGCCCCTTCGTGATATATAACGGTAAAAGAAGATGAGAGAAAACTTGTTTCGATCGGAGACATGGTGATAAAAGATATACCTACTCGTACGTTCCGCAAATACCTATCACACAATGTGTCCGATCGTTTCGGCTTTTCGGGTAAACTGTACTGACTAACTGTAAGATCCCGTCGTGTTTGATTTATACTTAACATTTGTTGTCTGTAGACGTCCCGAGAAATTTATAGTCATTTAGGTGGATTTGTAAATGCGTTTTACGTATAATACAGCGCTTATTATAAATATTTTATGGGTAGAAAAAATAACGCATTTCTTCACTCTTCGATAATTGTAAAACAGGCACAATAACGGATACACATAAAACACATCACATAACAGGGTATAATATATTGTATCTGCATTGTTGTATTATTCACAGGGTATTCGGTATTCAATAAAATTCGAGATCTATTCGCAAAATGCCAAAAAATAATATTTATTATTATGCGGCGTTTTTTTCTTTTTTCTTTGTTGACCCGGAATTAAAAGATCATATGAACGTGACTTTATAATAAAGTATTACTAAATTGCCAAGATGATAGCTATAGTGACCTTCGAATCCTGGGAGCTCAAACAACCCCAAAGACCATTAGAAAAATACTATAATATCTATTACAAGAACAATTCCTAGATTCTCAAACAATACACCATACACAATTACTTGTTATTTGTGCGTTTTAATGTGCAACTTTAAGAGAAACAGTCAATTCGTCACACACAATAATACACACACATGTTAATGTACAGTTACAAGTGGCATTGATATGATAAAATAAAATAAATAATACTACCTTGGTCCCTTTTCATAACATTATACTTTTGTCGGACGCACGTTCGCTAAAAGCAAATGTGTGAATAATGAAAACAGTAATATAATAATAAACCTACATATATTATATATTTATTATAACTACGAGAAGTAAAAACAAATGAATGATTATAAAATGATACAAAGGGAGGAGGATATGGGCAATTTCCCCTTCTGTATAACATTTCATATGACCGTTTTGTATTTTGTTATATTTTTTCTGTTTGTTCCAACAACGTGCGTAATTAAATTTTATATTTTTCAATTAATATTTTAGCTATATAAATTGAATAATTAAGTAGGTATAGATAAAAAGAAAATAGTTATTACTTTTAAATTTTGTTTCTAATAAGTAGACTATTTAGGATAGTCAAAAAAGGTCATGGTTTGTACCAAAATAGGAGAGATTATTACTATTATTACTATTAAGTGGTAAGATTTTTAATATATATAATAAACTAATTAAATTATTATAGTATAATAATATATAATAATTTTATAATAATTAGCAGGTACGAGTATAAACTAGATATCCATTGAATCACATTTAAAAGTGGTGTTTAAAAAGAAACCAACAAAATTAAGATTTAATGTTTTTATTAAAAAATATTTAACAGGATAAAATATGAATTGGTAGAATATAATTCAGGAAGTGAGATTACTAATTAAAAATAATTTAATGATTTTATAAACAAATTTAAAAATAAATATTTAATTGATGATTATATACCCAGAAAAAAGTTCCATAATATTTATGAAAAATGTTTATAGAAATAATGAAAATTGGGTATGATTTCGAGCCAAGTATATCGATTCATAAAAATAAGTATACATCATTCTTTAAATTATCACATTTAATTTTTAATTAATTTAATTCCAATTTTCATACCTTTTAGTAAGTGTGTATACAAATTAAGAATATGTATTACTTAATTAAATGATAATAAAAAGTTAAATCAACATACCTATGCATTAAATTTACTCATCAATATACCTAATTGAATGTCATTAAAAATATTATTAAATAATAATTTTTATTCATTACTTCAGTAACGTCTTTCTTTGAATTTACTTCTTCGATATAATAAAATGTATGTATTTTTTTAATAATTGAGTGCATTAATTCAACGACTATTACTTTAATTTTATTTAGAAATATGTCTAAGATATAATGTACCGCATGCATAATCTTAATGCATTGTTTTTCATTAGTTTATTACATTATTACTTTGTATTTAATACTCTAAAATAAGAAAAATAGTTTGTAAAATGAAATTTTATTACTATATTACTTTAAAATAATATATATTATAATATAAGTTTACTAATTATAACTTTAATATTACAAGTTTACATAAATATTTTTAATATATATATATTTTTATCACATTGCAAAGAAAAAAATAATATTACAATTTTATTTTACATTTTTTATCATAATATATAGAACACTATTACTAGAAATTTTAACGAAATATAAAAGCTAAAATACAATTAAAAAATATTAATAATAGGTAGGTATTTAAAATATAGAATAATAACTAATATAAAACATAAGTAAAATATTATTTAATATGAGTATAATATAACACACCTATATTATAATAATAAACAAAAAATATAATTTATTTTGTTAAATGTAATACACCTATATGTAACTTAAATAAGTGTTATTATAAAAGGATAAATAGGTAAATTTAAAAAGAACTAATAAAAATGTTTCAAATGAATAACAATTTCATTAGTTGGTTAATTATATAAATGTATAGGAGGTCCAATAAAATCATTAATATTTTTAAGAACATAGTTAGATGAACTAACTAAATGAACGATAAGACATTAAAGTTTGAGGACAGTGATGTACGTATTCCAGAACAATGTATACTTGTAGTCAAGTTAAGGAATTATTACATTTTACAGGGTCCATTAAGTTGACCCCCACATACTAAATTTCAATTTTTTTTATCTCAATCATTTGTGCTACGTAAGTGTTAGATAGTGCCGTTGTTTTTGACGTTAGTGCTACTCGCAATCCAAACTTATTCAATTTTCAAATTTTGAAGTCTATTATTTATCATATTTTTTTTCGAAACTCAGCGCGCAAATTAAATTCCTATTTATTTATATTTATTTCAATATTTTTATATTTATTATATTTGCTCAATTATATAAGAGAATTTCATTTTTTTCTAAAATATTTAAATTATGATTTTTTTTTCAGATAATCTTAATTGTTTAAAATACTTTATAGTAAATTCTATGCATAAGCATATGCAAAAACATTGATATTTTAAAATCAAATAGAATTTAAGAAGATAACTGTTGTTAAATAAATATTTAAATTACATGTACCTGTTTAAAATTTAGTTCGAGTATACTAAGAACAAATAAAAAAAAACTTTTAATGTAATTTTTTATTTAGGTTTTGTGAAATATTTTGATTTTGTTATATTATTTCAACATAAATTAATATTTTAATTAATTACTCAAAATATGAACATTTAAATACGATAACAATGGTGAAAAATAATTTCTTTTTAGATAATAAAATTTATTTTTAATTCTTTATTATTATAAACATATATGAGTACGTACACGACATTATTACAGTTAAATAATTTAAATAGTAAACATGAAATTATTGAAATATTATTTTTGTTTCTATATCATATCATTTAGAGTACACTGACAAATGTACATTTACATTTGTCTTGAAGTTGCATACCATTCGTTTTAATTTTAGGTCTTCATAAATCTCCCATATATTATCAATTCTTCTTTACATAGCCACATAATGTCCTATGATTGACATCTGTGGATTTTCACCAACAGTGAATACTACACAACTTCATAAATAATAGTATAGTAATAGTCACTATATTTTTTCATATAAGTATATATAATCCATGAATTCCACGTTTAATATAAATACAAAATATAATGCTACATTATTTTACTACAACAATTTTATTATACTAATTCATAATATATCCAGTATTCTGTATACCTGGTCGGAGTCAAAATGTATTAGTATTAGTAGGCCCATTATATTTACCCAAAATTATACTTATATTTCTAACTTTAATCTTTTATTATTTTAAACATATAAATTGATGAAAAATTCTTAACGAGTATAGTTATTAAGACGAAGAAGATAATCATATTTAATAGCCGCATGTGCATGCACTCTAAATATTTATAATATGTTTTATGGTTTCATTTCGTATATATTTACCTAATATAAAATACATATTATATAGTGTCTAAGTAATACGTATATTACTTTTTTAATTAGTTTATTAAACACAGGTAATAATATAATATAAAATATTTTCTTTTCTCATTTTAGAAATTTTTACAGATATGTCCATTATTTGTAATGTGTTATGTGTTTCGATATCCGAAATACTTCCGGTCCATTGTCAATCGATCTTTAGATCACCGTCAGCGTATCAGTATATCATGTGCTGTCTCTTTGTAACACAATGTTATTTTTTTTCCTTTTTCTTTTGCCATCGTCGCCCGTAAGGTTATTTCGTCTAAGGCGATTATGTGAACGCGACAATACCCATTAAAAAAAAAAGTAATATGTATGCGTTTCGATTGTAAAAATTGACATTTTTATTATGAACCCAAAATGTTAACTACACTGAAAGGTATAAGTCATGGTTTTGAAAAGAAAATTATTTTTTTTTGATTAACTATTATCATGGAAACATTATTATTAGATTATAATAATCAGTTTAACATATTATTCGGTTGTAGGTTATCGAACCGATATAAAATATAATATACTATTGTGATCCAAACGCAACACCAGGGCAAGTTTTATACACGTTTTATTTTATTATTCTTATTACCTTAGACATAATATGAAATAATTAGGTACAATAATACTTATATTTAAAAGAAAAATAAAAGATTTAAATAATACAAAATAAAATTAAAATAATATAAATTAAATTATAATAATAAATTAAATATTTAATTTAAATGATTGTTAGGTAGGAAAAAAATTAAATTTATATTGGTTTACAAAATATTTTCTAAAGCAAATACGAATAAAGTTTATGGATGTCCGACGTAAATAGGGTTAATATATGTTTAGTTAACTATTTTAAGAAATTAAAAATTTATTTTTATTGAAACTACATTTAAGTTAGAACCAACATTTAAACAAATGCGGTGAATCGATTTTAAATTAAATTGTTTATTTAAAATATAAAATACTTAACATAATCGTAATAAATATAATGTAATAATTAATATTTTAATATCGTTTATTATAATTAATAATAAATTAGAAATATAGTATATACGAGGTACATTATAATTTAATTCCGAATTTTTGGTATTTTCATAAGCATTGCTTTTTCTTTATCATTTTTTTCTGTCGATATCTTGTGATATTCTTAATTCGCTTTTCACTCATCTTAAATTATGTTTTTCGTATTGGCAATTGAGATGGTAACGGCGAAATAAAATTTATTTTTAACGTATATATAATATTCATTAACAATTAGTTATAATACGCCATATGGAAAATACAAAAAATACTTTATATCAGTAGTGTGTATAATGCTCAATTTCAATGTATATAATTATAACAAGTTTATAATTTATATTGAAAATAATAAAGATTTGACAGTTCAAATTTTATATACGGGCATATGACTAGACACATATTTTAGATTTATCTACATTAGTACAATGGACAGTGAGATATTGTTAGTACTTCAACCACAAAAACAATATCACCACGGAATTTTCAACACTTACGAATTTATTATGTTATTCATCTATTTCAATAATATTAATAAAATAATAATTAATAAGTAACAAATATTTCTGAAAACAAATGTAAATTAAAACAATACAATAAAATTATTTTTGCCGCCCGGGGCATCGGACCGCCCCCCCCCCCCTTAACACGGCCATGACCAGTGGTTCTTCTAATTTTTTCAGGATACTAATTTTTTTAAGATTTTTGCGGAACACAAAAGCGGCGAAAGAAAAATATGTATTTGTAACATGATGGAAAATATTAAAATAATAGATATTTAAGAGGGCGTTATACCGAAACGTGAACGCAAGCAATGAATCATAAAATGCTCTTTCACTACTTTTGTAATGGCGCAATCGTTCTGCTGAACGGGTTTTTGACCACAAATTGAGAGCGCATTTTATTGTTTCATGAATGTTCATAATAATGTGCACATTATGTAATTATATGACTATTTACGTACAGCTGCGATAATGTTATATTTGTTTATGCCTTCCCAAAACTATCTATATAGATTATAAATTATATATGATATATTATGGTATGATCACGCGCGTGCACACAAATTAATTGTAAATGAGAGATACCGTTTGCTTAAATATATATATATAAATTTATAGTTCATAAAATCGATTATACAATATAGTTAGAATTATATTTATACTCTTATTACTTTTTTAAAAGTATAATAATAACTAATTTCTTACCCAAAAAATTGTAGGTAATATTAATTTTTTTGGAAAAAAATTCAAAGTTCTATATTTGACCGAAAAATCAACCAATCCATTACAACATTTTACTAAATGTAAATATTACCTATGTAAGTATTCGAACTTACGATCAAAACTCAATTAGTTATCACGAAATAAAAATAAAAAATTACGAAAATCGTAATTTTGCCCATTTTATGGTCGTTTTTCTACTCCTAGGGAAAATCTTTGGAGAAATTCGAAAAATGAGCTTAGTAAAGTACCAAGATGATACGATTTTCCACCGAAAGCATACCCCACTTATGGTAATTGGACATTTATTTCTACCCGAAAAAATGTTTTCTTATATTGAACAAAAAAAAAAAAACATCTTTGTAGAAACAATATTACGTATGAGAATGACACATTTTTAAGAAATACACGCAAAAAATGTTCAAGTCTCTACGTCCAAAATTTCATTAATTATCATGAAAAAACTAAAATCAATTTCGTCAAAATTATGATTTTCGTAGTTATTTTTGGGTAGTATTTCTTTGTACAAAGAAATTTTAAATGTATGACAAGTATAAAATAGTAAATAAACCATTTCTCAAAATATGAATCTAAAATATAGTAATATTATGTCGTGTAACTGTGTTTATGTATGACAATTTATAGATATTGCCAATAGACCACATAATTTCTTATACCTCATCGTACAATGTTACATTACGTATTTATGAATTATTTTATTTGTTTTACATTCTATTACATTGATAATTAATAATTATAACCACAGATATAATATACAATATATATTTATATAAAATATATATAATTAATTAATATACTAATAGACTATAGTACTAGAGTAATTACCTAAACTTCCAATTATAATTATTATTTCTTATTTTATAGTTAGTAAGTTAATATTCATATTATTATAGTTCCTATAATAATTATAAATAATTCCTGGAAAAGAACGCGCGCGAGCGTCAAATTTAACAATAAATTGTCTATTTGTCTGTCAAACGCCGATAACAATGTTAGGAGCGGCAAGGTGGTGTCTAATGATGTCCTATATAGTGCGAATTTGCATAGTGAGGGAATAATCGTGGCTATTGACAACATAACATAATAATATCAAACAACAAAAAACATGTTCACGCGAAACATAAAGTGAAACAAACTTTTAAAGTGATTTTAGAGTTTAAACACTTATTATAAAAAATATAGAAAACAATATTTATGAGGGAATCTCATATGCGTTTTGCATAATATTTAATATATTGATAGATATGATGAATGTAAAAATCCATTTTTTTTTACATTTTTAAATTTCTCTAACTATTTATTGGATTAATATTTTATAAAACGCATATGAGATTACCTCAGAAATATTGTTCTCTACATTTTTTATAATAGGTGTTTCAATCCTAAAATCACTTTAAAAGGTACTTTTTTATGTTTTGCGTGAAAATTTTTTTACTTAAGAAAACCGGGGGTATAACGTACTTTTAATAATTGTGTCTTATTTCCGTACTTATAATAAATAGTAACAATCATCACTAAAAAAAAATTCTTTTTAGATTTGTATTGTTTTCAGTTCTTATTTGGATATAAATTTTGTTTTTATGATACAATTTTAACATAAATGTAGCGAATCATATTATTTGCGTTAAATGTAGGAAACACTTAAGGTAGTCATTAAATATTAAATAAATTAAAGATAGACTATGTGCATATGTTATTAGCTATTGTGAGCGTGGCTTATAGTTATATTGAATAATTATAATTGTAACTATATTCTTCGCTTGCTATAGAGGATAACAGTCTAGAATAATATAAATATTTTTTTACTCTTTTTCTTATATTTATAATTCTAATTTTAATATAAGTTTTATCATTGTATTATCTTTTTATATAACTTTTTATATTAAAACAATACAAAAATAATTATTTATGACTTAAAAATTGTATAAATTGGTCAGTAATAATAATTTAATTACTCTTGTATACCTATTTTAAATGGTATTTAAAATTAAAGAATGAGTTATGTAGTCATTAAATATTAAATTTATTATGGAAAAACTATGTGCATATGTTATGTTAATTGGCTATTATGATCATCGCTTTTAGTAATATTGAATAATAAAAATTATCGCTACAGCCGATGTTCAAAATAGAGGATATCAATTATAACTAAATTAAATATTTTTTTTTACCTATTTCTTGTGTTTTTAATACGAAATTTTGTATATGTTATGTGATGCTTTGTAGTTTGTAAATTTGTTAAGAATATAGAATATATTAGATTATATTAAAATTCCGCTAAGATAATTTGAAGCGATTGATGTAGCTTTAATACAGCTACACAAGCAAGATAAAACGATAGATAACATTTGATGAAACTAAAAATCAAATATAAAATATGATGTTTTGTAATCTTTGGGATATACGAGTTGCTATAGTATTACATGAGTTAACAACTATTTATATTCCAAACTACAAACCATAGAATTATCTACATTTCCTATAAAAGTTATATATATAAAATCGGGCATTAATTAATATATGAATATTGTTTCCAATTTTAATATGTAAAAGGAACTTACAGAGTATCATTAATATTTTTTTTTAATTTCTCTTTTTTATTAATTTAAAAAATGCAATTTTTTTCTTAATAGTCTTAGTATTTCTTCTAATTTAAAATTTTTATTATTACATGTATCTGCTGTTACATTTCTGTGAGCAACAAATATCAAGTCCAACCATTACATATTCAGGTTATATTATTATAAAGTTGCGTGTCTATATAATCACACCCCCGACCACGAAGTCTCATTAATGAACCAACACGCACAAACCGCGACTCATCACGGCGAAAATATTATGTTATTTATAATTGTAATTAAGTTTGTTTATAAACTGAATGCCGCCCAAGTAAAAGGTTGAATATTTGTAGTAATATCGTAGTAATTATGTTGATCACCACGATGAAAAAACAATATTAACGCTTACTGACGCGAGAAAATCGCGGCCAAAAATCATAACTTGTATTATTTTTTTTATTATTAGTATTTTTTAAATTTAGGAATTATTTAAACAACTACATTGTTCCATTGCATGATTTAAAGAGATTAAATAAACATAGAGGTAATATTATGTTGATTTATGTAGGCATTGGTCGGTTTGTTAGTTTTTAATTTGTACGAATATTATAATATATAATACAAGTTTTGGTAATTGTCCGTAAGTGCAAAACTCAACCTCTGCAGATGTTAATTTATTTTAATAAAAATATATGTTTCAAAATCATGAAAAAATATGTACATATATCATAATAATAATTATTATAGTTTTGTATTCATATCTATATATTTTTGGGTAGAGAGCGTAAAACTTTATTACGAGCGCTCGGACATCACATATTACAAATAATTAAATTCAAATCACTTACTAGCAAATAAATAAAACGGTAACAAATCAATACGCATAGTAAATAATTTTAATATTGCCTTGTTAACACAACATTAATATGTAAATATAAAAATAAAATATAATAAAATGTATAAAATAAAATTGACAACTTACTTCTTAAATATTAGCAAATAGTGACGATAAAACCATAATAAATGTTTGGCGATTATCGCCTGAACATGAAATACCTAATAATTAAATAATTCATAAAAAAAATGATAACAATAGTATTCATTTGCGTATTCAAGCGTTGGTATCACTTTTATTAGGTGTTAGCGTTGATACAAATAATACGATATAAATATAATATAAGATGACTGTATGAAACTACAATTTATTACCATAAATTCACAATATTTGTACTCACCACGTGTTTAATAGTAACGACAATATTGCCGCAATTTGGCCAATCTCTCTATTCACCCTACGACTTATTATTAAATAGATTGATACAAATATAATATTATTTGTATAAAATTACAAATACAATTTTTATTCATTTAATCTTAACTATAGAAATTGTATTATCTAGCTTTTAAACATGTAAAATCTTTGATGAGATCATCAATATCTAAATCGTTAACGATTTCACATTCAATAGAAACACCGACGAATCAAGGACGGATCCAGAGGGGGTGGTGGCGAGGGGTCGTGGCCCCCTCCAGAAATTCTGTAAAGAATATTAAATTTAGTTTGTGCACTAACACGCGTTAAAAATGCATATTGTACAAATGCTTCAATTATGATTTTTCCAATACTTATTAATAAAAGTGATCGTCGTAATATTTAGAATAGATAGGAGCAGCTGCTATTTCATAAATAATTGAATCAAATTTTGACTAAGATTAAAACTAAATTTTATTCTGTTTCTATTGGATATTAAGGATAAGACTATAGTTCTGTATATTAAACACATTATTCTGAATAAATGTAATTATTTCATTTTTCCGTTTATTATAGTCATTCATCACTTTCGGTGTATTGAGTTTAAAAATTGAATTTTAATTTGTGTTATACTTTCATATATTATTATTATGGCTCAAAAATCAAAAAAGTTTAAATCTTTACACTCCTATTTTGGACAGGTAAGGTGTAATGCAATTTCAACTTTTTTTATTTCCTTTTAAATTTTGCATATTCTTTATAATAGTCCACTGCCCAGTACACTATTAATAGTTTATTTACTTTTTCCCAATAATTTTACTAATTAAAAATATAGACAAAAGGTTTTATTTGATATATTTATAAATGTGTTATTTAGCAAATTATGAATAGGTGGTACAATATTTTTATAGATCACTTGGTCATTTTTTCAGTACCTAAACAGATTTTGATATTTTAATCAAATGAAAAGTATTAAAAAATACTAACAACTAAATTAATTCTACACGCTTGTAGTTTCTATAATTATTAATGTTATAAAATTATAAGAATTACATGCATTTATTTTCGTGGCTTATTATTATTATAATCATTATTGTTATTAAGTAAAATACATTAACATAGTGTTTTTTTTTAAACCTATATGGATATATGAAAGTATATTTATAATATATACAAATATACTTTTGTATAGCATAACCCTATAATTTATGAAGTAATGTATAATTTATCGTAGTTTAAGCAATTGGCCCTCCCCAGACCTGCGACGAATCGATTAAGGTTCAAAACTCATCTTATTATTACAATGAACATCTGATAATACTATTACATAATACGTTTTTCCGTGTTGACATGTTGTGTACAATGTTAAAAATAAATATTAAAGTCCTATAAATTTGAGTCTTATGATATTATAGATTATAGAATATACATTATACATTAAACTTTTATACTTCAATGATTATAATTTTTTTAGTAAATGATTCCGAAAAATGCCACCCCTTTAAAAATGTTTTTCATGCTGCCGTAGGCCTGGGCCTACGTCGCTCATGCCTTAAATACCATAATAATGATGTGATTGGCGTCTAAACATGAAATATATAATAATTAAATATTTTATAAAAAAAAAAAAATGATAACAATAGTATTGATATGACAAATAGCGTCGGTATAACGTTTATTAGCGATTAGCCTTGATATAAATAATACAATATAAATATAATATATGATGACAGTATGAAACTAAAATTTATTAGGATAAATTTACAATACTTTAAAACATTTTGTTTTAATTTATCGTTTTAAACATGATGTTTAAAATATCCTAAATTAAAACAATACAAACAAAACATTATTTAAAACGACTGTTTTTAATTACGTCTTTTAAACTGTTTACAATTAACAAAACTTAAAATTAATAAATATGAAATAATCAGTTCAATAAATAAATTTTAAAAAAATAAAATAAAACTTGTTGAATATAATTAAATTAATTAAATTAGATTTCACTTGTCGAGATACTTGAAAACAGTAACTAATTTTGAGCACTTGTCTACGCCGAAAAGATTTCTGGACTTAGAATGTATAAATCCAAAAGATGAAAATAATCTTTCAATGCCCCCTGACTACATACAGCAGTGAATAATTACGGACAACGGATTACGGATAAAATATGTATACATAATAATCTTATAAACTATAGTAAAAGTAAAAATATACAAATATTTAGTACACAGAATATTATAAATACAATATATTACATATTATGAATAATATTTTGTGTGTAATGTACCTATAAATATTTTCTATTTTCTCAAATTTTAAAGAATTATTGACACATCAACACAATGAAACCATATTTCGGTCACATATTAACTCTGAATACTGATAGAAAATGAATACAGAGCAACTATAAATAGTAAATGCTAAGCGGCTAGCCATTATATTTATTATATTTAACATATTTTTAATTATGAGCGATTTACTGATAACTGTCCACTGTCCAGTGTTCTGGGTGGACATATTGTGTATAGCTATAAAAACACCTATGTTTTAAACGTTTTATACAAAAATAATTAAGTTGAAGAAAAAAAAAATTTTAAACATGAAAAATTTTGTTTAAAACTACAGATCAGTTTTAATCTGTGATTTTAATCAAAAAAAAAAAACATGTTTTATAACAAGCCTGTTAAATAGTAACGACAATATTTTCGCAGATTGGCCAATCTCTCTATTCACCCTATGACTTATTCAAATCTAATATAATACAGATAACTCGACAATGTCATTGTATAATTTGTAAAAAAAACTCCAGTCACCTCAACGGTTCAGATCCGAACATCCTTTTTCACGACGTATTAAAAATATACACGTCGACAGTTGACACACAATATAATTTTTCAACGACAATAATATGAACGTCGACGAACGTAAAAACAATGAACATATTTACAATAATAACACCGAGCGACGACGGCCTCTTCGCGATTATATGATTCCAATAATATATGTATAAACAACCTGATTAAAATTTACAATACAATTCTAAGGTTAAAGGTGCGGTTTGTGTGTGTGAGCGTGCGTACGCGAGGCCGCGTATTAAAATTATCATTATTAAATAGTATATTATGTTTTTTTTAAGCATTTTTGGGACTTATTCCATAAAATATTATATTTTTAATAATTGTAATCAAGATGATTTATATATTGAATGCTGCCTAAATAAAAGTTAAATATTTGTATGGTAAATCGTAGTAATTATGACGTACGTCGTAGTCGATTAATTTGTTCCACATAACTTTCTCTGTCACAATACGATACCATAAATATCGAACATATTGAATCAAAAGCACGTGTATTGCTTAATACAACATTTCCAAAACCTGTAATATTACGACTATTCAGATTATTTACCCTCGATCCATTTTTTAAAACGGGTAGTGATGTTATATTACGTGATTTATTTAAATTTAAATGACGTAAATGTGGATTATGGAATAAGTATGAATTTACATTACGACTTGACTAATTTTAGCTAGGAAAGAGTGGTGCTAAACTTTTGGGACAAATCGTCCAAATCGTACAAATTTATACAAATTATAACGTACTAATTTAATTGCGCACTTGAATTTTGTAAAATATGTGTTTGGTACAATGAGAGGGGCTGGGGTAACTTTATCGTAATAATCGAAGCAAATCAATTTTATACCGAAGTACAATAGTATTTACTTAAATCTCTACAAAAAGATTTATTGCAAATTTTTCAAATTAACATAAGAATCAGAATATAAATAATTCTATATCTATATTCGTCTTGTATTTCTGTAAAATACAATTATTTTTAATTGTAATTTTTAGCTTAATATAAAGACTTTGACAAATTCCGAAACGCGCGTATTCGAAAAGTAGTTTTTGCGAGAGAATGAATAACATGCAAATTTTGAAAACAGTCATGCAAATTCATGCTAATTGCATGCAAAATATTGTACATAAAAAAAGTCAAATTTCGAAATGAGTGGTGTGACGTACGTGTAATATATGTTAATCACCACGTCGCGAGTGTCGCGCACAAAACATTGACCTCCGTACGAGAAAGTCACGGCCAAAAATTATAACTTTTATTATTTTTTTTATGATTAGTATTTTTTAATTTTAAGAACGGTTTAAACGACCAATATGTTTTAATAAAAATATTTGTTTCAAAAGCCTGAATAATATTTTCATAATATGTCATAATAATAATTATTATGGTTTCATATCTAAATGTTTTTTTATGCCCTTTTGGGGCTTTTTCCATCACAAATCAAATTTTGTCATCAATCTAATATAAAACGTTCTTTTTCAATAGTATTTTTTTGTTTTAAATTATTCCTTCTTTTTGTTTCCTATAAATTTATATTTTTTATTAAATCCATGATGCTCCGGCTCTAACTGGCATCTCGACTCATGGTGGCGAGCGATCCAAAAATTGGATGTTCGTTGTGATACATCGTGGTTGACTGTAAAACGAGGACCCGAAATCGTCACATACTTTTACATATATTT
Source organism: Eriosoma lanigerum (assembly GCA_013282895.1). NCBI lineage: Eukaryota > Metazoa > Arthropoda > Insecta > Hemiptera > Aphididae > Eriosoma > Eriosoma lanigerum. Next base: position 26,847,206 of record CM023362.1, on the reverse strand, counting down.
TTTAAATTTCTTATTATAGTTTATTATTTATTTTATTAAAATTTCATATAACATTTATTATTATATTCATAACTGCTTAAGACTCGGTCAATTGTAAAATTTTACGAAGATCGCGGCGGTCACAAATTATAATATTACGCTATATTAGTCTAAACACAGTATAGTAATCGAATCGTACGAAAATAGTTAACAAAACAGTCTTCATAAGAAGTCATTTCAACGCAGAGACGGTGGAACTCGCCAAACTCGTATATTTTTTTCATTTATATCACGAAACCATATTTTCTTCGATACGAAAAGACGTAGTTTTTCGTCAGAACTGCTTCTGGATGTCATCTTTCAAATTTTGTTATTATAACCGAATTACGCACTAGACTATGACTAATTGCAAGCGCGTTGTTCAACTACGGTTCATAGACCGCAACGGACAGCGGTCATCGCATGCTCGCGTTCTGTTTGACCGAGCGAGTTAATGTTTCATACGAGTAGGTTTATATGGAAAATAATAAAATTATCCAATTAATAACAGTTTTTTTTTTTATATAATTTTCGGTTTATTTAATGTTATATTTGGTCTAAATGACTTTTACATAATATAATATTATATTGTAACATGATGTATAATTGTCCACTTTTTCACATATGTAAAGACAGCCTAACCTAATCTCAACGACTTTAGGTCCCCCTGAGACCCCTCTGCAGAAGTTAATGATTTGTACTATTAATAGTAATTGGAGTTATAACTAATAAGTACTAATAATAATTGATTCATTGTTTTTTTTTTAACATCATTTATTCATGGTTTTTTATGTTTTCGAGCTTTTTCCATAATTTAATTAAATCTTTTAAATAATATAAAAATATATATATATATACTTTTTTTAATCGCATTTGTTTTTTTAAAAAAATTTTAAATTATAATATTGTTTCTCCTTCTTTAATTTTATTAATTTATTTACATATATAAATGTAATACATTTTAATATATTTTATAATAACAATATACACATAAATCAAAATGTCCATATAAAATCATCCACGTGGATAATATAAAAATAACCAATAATAGAAACTATTGTTAATCTAAACTGGTAAATCGGTATATCCCTAATTTAGACCAGTTGGACCCTAAGTATATTGGTTATAGTGAAAAACTAATAAAGAACATCTCTACCATGTACTTAACCATTATTGATCGTATTTACCGAAACCATTTGTCACGGTCAGGTTAACGATTGTTCATATCTCACCAGTCTACCCCGACGGCCTAAGACTTTCAATTTGCTTATCATGACGAATATGTGATATACCTAACCCAATATAAAAAAATAATAATAGGTATGCGTCTCGATTGTAAAAATTGACATTTTTATTATGTACCCAAAATGTTAACTACACTAAAAGGAACAAGTCACGTTTTCTATTCAATTTATAAATTAAATAGACTAAAGAATATCGGAGTTACCAAAAATCATAACTTGTTTTATTTTATTTCTTATTTAATAAATAATATTTTTAATTAATTATTTAATTTAATAATGGTTTAAACAATCACATCGCCCAATGACAGGGTTGAAAGACGTTAAATAATTAGAGAGGTAATATTTTTTATTTATGTACGCTTTGGCCGGTTGATTAGTTTTTAATTTGTACGAATATTACAATAGATATAAGACAAGTTTTGGTAATTGTCCGTAGAACAAAACTCAACGGCCCTTCAGCAGAGGTTAATTTATTTTAATAAAATTATGTATTTAAAAATCCTAAATATTATGTACATTTATCATAAAAATAATTATTATTGTTTTTATATTCATATCTATATGTTTTCTATGCCTTTTTGGTGCTTTTCCATCGCAAATTAAGTTTTGTCATCGAGCAGCGCGCGAAAAACATATATTAGACAAGGAAACGACAGGGACAGGGGTAACAAGAAATCAAAGTTCGAGTTAGGCGATATAGTTTACTAT
>CM023362.1:26824437-26834998 GCA_013282895.1 Eriosoma lanigerum | reverse complement strand
CGTGGTGGACCACACGGCGTTGGCGAATGAAAAAATCTGGACGGAGTAAATTTGAAAATCGAATGCTCGCCCTGCGCGAACGACTGATATAAATCGATTTCTTTTTTTTTTTCTGTAGCTTCGAAATGTACTTCAAAGCGGACATCTACTGGAAATGTCCGGCGACAGTGGAAGAATGGATGAAAGGCGTCAAGGACTAGGACGTCTTTCATGAATACCCGAGGGCGAACCTGAACGCCACCCACTACGCCAGGTTCCGCGATCGTTTCAAGGTGTCGGTGATGACCGAGCGGACCCAACTCGTAGTTTCCAACTTGTAGGAAAGGCAAGAGTGCAGGAGGCCAATTGGCTCACTCTAAGATACCTCTTGAAAAAAACTAAAATTTCTCATCAGAATAAACAAGGACCTCGGGCGATAAAGGTAAGAGCAGTAGTTGCTATTTTGTTTCGTTTGTATTAAAACTAATTTCATCATTTACGTTACAGACGTAATGGTCGGGGGTGTCGAGTCCGGTGGGAACCAATTGAAAAATTGTTTGTCAAGACAACCACGCGAAAAAACGGTGGAATAGGCCTATTGGGGACACCACTTAAAACAAAACGTACTAGTCGCTGTACCTTAATGGTGGTGTTGTGGAAATCAGCTTTTATAGATATTATTTTAGTAATAATCACAATGGGAATCAATTATTCATCAATCGGTACTTGAATACCTAAGTTGATATAAAAAAAATCTCAACTTTATTTAAACAAATAAATCATTTTTTTCATCATTCATATGTTTAGCGGTTTCTGAGTAAATGGAGGAAATGTAGTCCGTAGCGGCAATATACAATTTCGACAATCGTTAAAATACGTAGCGTCAGGTAATCGGCATCGATGTTGATTTCCCTTGACTTGAGGTAATTACCAGACATGCTGGCCTGAGCCGAAACAGCAGCTCTGGTTAGGAAAAATCACCCTGGCAATACAGCGGAAAACTAAGGCGATCGCATTCAGTTGGACCAATGTAGAAGTGGTTTAAACATATTTTCGGAACATGGAAAATCCAATCAGAGTTCCTTCGGAACGGTACGAGGTTGTTGTTTAAACCTTAACCGTCAACGACTAAACTAATAAATATAGATAGGAAGGAAAATACTCAAGATACTGCGATTCATATGGTGGTTTAATAATTATTAAACCATACGCATACATTTTATTAAAAATTATTTATTATTATTTTATTAAAAAAAATATGTATTTTTTTGTAATATCTTAAATATAAAATATAATATGTAATGTCAGTGAAAATTGAATCATTACGATATATAATATTGATATTTATATACAAAATCAATAAAGAAATGAGCAAAATTTATAATGTCTATATATTATGTTTATGTATCTATATAATACATGAATTGGTAAAACATAGATTAGTAATCAATATAGTAATAAATATTTGATAATTATAACGATCTATGAAAAATGCAAATATGTTAGCAATAACTATGTTGCTGCCTACAATAACACAATCCACAATGTTGGTATAATATAGATGATATAGAACATATATTTTTCTGTAAATATAATAATTTATATAATATAACTAATTTGAGATTCTGGATATTTCAAGGTGTTGACAGTAGGAAAAAAACATTAAATATATTTGAATTTTCAAAATCAATATTTCTATTCAATGAAAATGGAATTCATCGGTTTTTTATTGTGATAGACTTAAAATTTTTTACACTATAATATTTTAATTGTTTCCGATAATAACATGAGGATTTAATTAGTATAATTTTATTTTTTTATAATGAATATGATAGAATCTACGGTGATTTGTATAAAAATGATTAGAAATAATTTGGTATAATTCAAAACATACTAAAAACAATGATTATGGTGTGTTTACTTGTATGACTGCAAACTATATTTGTCAAAATGAAAATTATCCTCCAGAAATAATATATGAAGCTATTATAATAAGTTATATAATCAAATATCAATTTTTGTACCAGAAAGACATTATCTAAGTGATTATTTTTTATGCTATTGGTTAAATGTTATTGTATAGCATCTCACTCCCATCAGATCCTTCAAATACTTTTTCTCTAATTATTTCTTAAAGATGAGAACATTACATAAACAAATAAATACAAGAAGGAAAATACTCAAGATACTGTGACTGATATGATGGTTTAATAATTATTAAACCATATGAATAAATTTTATTTAAAAAAATGTCTTTTTTTTTGTAATACCTTAAATATAAAATATTATATGTAATGTCAGTGAAAACTAAGTCATTACGATATATAATATTAATATTTATATACAAAATCAATAAAGAAATGAGCAAAATATAATGTCTATATAATACATGAATTGGTAAAACATAGATTAGTAATTAATATAGTAAAAAATATTTGATAATAAATCGATCTGTAAAAAATTCAAATTAGTCAGACAATAACTACGTTGCTGCCGACAATAGCCCAATCCACAATGTTGGTGTGATAAAGAACATAAATTTTTCTGTAAATATAATAATTTATATAATATAACACATATTATAATATTACATTTGGAACACAACCTCAAAATGATACAGATGTTGAAATATAACAGGAAGAGATGGAAATTGAATTACAAGTGGAGGATATTGACATAGATGATCAACAAGTAATAATAGAAGTGATAGAAGATCATCATGAAGTCTTCAAACTGATTGACGTCCAACAAGATAACGAAATTACCAAACACTTGATAGACAACATAGTGTTTGAAAAATTATCAACTACACAAATAAAATCATTTAGGTATCGGCTAACTTGAAACAATTTTAATGTAAACTACCATCAAGCCATTTTTTGTATTGGTAAAAAAGACCTACTATTATTTCCAAATATTAAATTAACCACTGGTAAAATAACTAATCGTAATTGTTTACATGTTCATTGACAATAGACTTTACAATTTATATTAAAATATTATCTTTTTGTCATGCTTAGGGAGTATAACTACACAACTTGATAAGCCTTATTTGTAATATAATTCCTAGGTTGAATAAAACTAATTTTTATTAAAAATGTTATTTTTATCTCATTACTTATACATTTCCACGAATAGTAGATTGGTTAATATTTTTGTTATTTTTTTCTTAAAAATTTAGACCATGTTTATCACTGAATATTGTTGGGTTTTCAATATAATTATCATGTAAATAATAACATAATTTATTTGTAATGTATATTAACACTAACATATAATATTGTATTGGGTATAGAACTATCTCAAATAAGTTCGCCTTCAGCTTGTAATCGAGATGTCTAAATCATATTATACAGTCCACTATACATAAAATATAATCATTAAGTTATTTGGTATAATTTACCAAATTCCTAAATTCACCAACGAGAATCATTGCCAAAGTGGAAACAGATATTTTTTGTCTGTAAATTAAAACTAAAAATATTCATAACACTTTTTATATAATATGCATGTATTTTTGTCATACATAATGCAAAATGTATACGTCTGAAAAGTTAAAATATGTTTTTTTTTATAAAATATGAAATAAAAAACATTACAATAATCAATAATTTCTGTGAGCAAAAATTCTCTATATTATAATCATACATTTTATCACTTGCATATTTAATTCAGACTATCGTGATTAAATATTATACTAATACTTAATGTATAATACATATGTTTCACAAAACAGTTGAAGTACAATACAATATATTCAATTAATTTGCCAAAACTTGATTAAATACATATAGTAAGAATTACTGGCACATAGTATTTCGTGTTCATTATTACATACAATACATGAACCGTTTTTTTTTTCTCAAAATACTCGAATGAGTTATACATTTTTATTAACATCATTAACCCTTTAAAATCACATAATAAAAAAAACAAAGCAAGTATTGAAGTCCATCCATGTTTTTTTTTTATTGTTAAAAAATTTTTAAAATACAACAATTTCAAGGTTCCAAATTATAACTTATAAACATTGTTAATTGTTCAATGGTAAATAATATATATATACATATAACACTGTCGTGTTAATTTTGCATAATCAAAATACACATTATACAACAAAAGTTAATAAGAAATATGTATACATTATAAACTAATGTCTTAACCTCAACGTAAATTAGTAATTACACTGAACAAATAATCTCGTCTTGCAAATTGCAACCTCGTGTTTAACATTCAAATGTTAATCGTCATTAGTGGGGAGCACACTTATCTACGATGGTCCTATGAAGTAGATAAGAAACGTGTCAACGATACGTACCATTCGTACACCAAACAATTTAAAAATCCAAGTCTACATATTGAACTCCAATAATTACATTTTCTACTAAAAATATTAATTTTATCTATCTTAGTAATTATTGATATAACGATTTTCATGAAATTTTTCTCGTACTTATATAGTAAAATCTTTCTTTTATAAATTATAAATACCGTTATTTCGGGGAGAAAAGAAAAATACAATATTCTGTTACTTCAAATATGAAACTACACTGAGAAAATTTGAGACAACATACAATTTTAATTAATAATAACTTTATTTTAAGTATAGGCAGATAATATTTTTCAAAATAACAAAAAATATATATGGGTATTACTAATACTATAACTTTAAATTATAAATTTGAATTAATAGTAAAAATATAATGTACTACTTTTTCAAATTGACATTTATTAACATTACTTTTATATCTACTATACTATTATTAAAATCTAAGTAAATATATCATTATAATAACCATAGCCGACATTTTCATATCTCTAGTCTGTGTAGTAAACTACACTTTGAAAGAGAAATAGTATATACACATTTTTATAATATATTACAACAAATTCCATCTTCTAGTTTTCTACATCTACAATAAATACAACAGTGGTCAATGTAAACTGATGAAACAATTGGTTATTAAAAGAAAAATACCTGAAGTATAATTTAATGCTTTCAATGTTAATTCCCTTATACAATATAAGAAAGCAAAACCACAATATTTTAGATTTATTTCGATCAATGTTTTTAGGACTTAGTAAGTATACCATTAATTTATTAAAAAATAACTATTATTTTATAAACATAAAATAATAAAAACATTTTAGTTTATTGTGTTACATTGAATAAATGTATCCTAAAAATATATCTTTAATGCTAATATGATAATGAGAATGTTCAACAGCTTAACATATACTGCAAATTATTTATTTATTTAACTATTGCTAATCGACAATTACATAATTTTAGTATATAAAAAAAAACTTTTAAAGTATTTAATTCATATCGAATAATTAATAGGGTTTTTCAAGAACCATTAGCCAAGTTATTAGTAGCTAGGTATTGGTAAAATTTATCTAATTAATCTTAATTATTGCCTTTGTCATGCTTGGTGTATAACTTCACAACTTGGCAAGTCTTATTATTCATATTTATAAAAAATTTGTTATAAAATTTATATATGAAATAAAACTAATAATTATTTAAAATGTTGTCGTTTATCTCATAACTTATACATTTCTATGAATAAGTTGGTTTATGTTTCCTTAAAAGTTAAGATCATATTTATTAATGGATATTGTTAAGTATAAAATTTTACATTATGTTAATAAAAATAATATAATTTTTATTAATAAATAATTATTATTGTTTATTATTGTTATTGGCATTGTAAACACTATGTAATTTACTGTACCGGATATAGGACAACCCCAGATTCGCATATTTTGTACAGTTCGCATTCATCTAGTAACTGAGATGTCTAAATCAAAATTATACTCAGAGTGAAAACTGATATAAAAAGTTGTAAAATAAATATTAAAATTATCATAAAACTGTATATATATATATATATATATAATGTGAAGGTATTTTTTGTCATACACAATTTGTATATATGACTGAAAAGTTATTAAGAAATGTATTTTTTAAGTTTTAGATTTTGAAACATGAAACAAAATCTTTGCAATAATCAATAAATACCATGTGAAAAAATCACAATATTATAATTATAAATCGTATTATTGGCATATATCTTTCAGATTATCGTGATTATATAAATACTTATTGTATAATATGATTTACAAAACCAAATATTTTCAGGCAAGTTATTCTATTAATTTGCCACAATTTCATTACAATATAAATATTATGTTAATAACCACTACTATATTATAGCACATAGTATTATGTGTTCATTAGTATAACAATGCATTAAACGGTTTTTGTTTTCTCAGGATACTAATGTATTAGACATTGCTATTACCATCGTTAACCGTTCAAGCACATATAATAAAAATAATTGCAAATAATGAAGTCCACATACATTTTTTTTATGTTAGTAATCGTTTATAGATAATCGTTAATAAACATAGTTCATTGTTCAACGGTATATATCGCGTCATCGTTTTAATTTTGCAATATAGTAAATAATAATAATTGAATATAGTTTTAAGGTAGGTGTTTTCTTCAATGCAAATTACATTGAACGACTGAACAAACAATATCGTCTTACAAGCACAACGTCATGTTTCGTATTGAAATCTTTATCATCTCTAGCGGAGAAGACGAGAATCTGATAGAATAGTTGACAACAGTGGGAAACATATCACCGATACGCACCGTTCGCACACTCTAAATGATTAAGTAAATATTAATCACGGTTATCTACACAGGTTGGCGGTCGATCCGTTATCGTGGTTGATGCCGTGTTTATTGAGTACTATAGTGCAAACTATAGTAGTAATTTAAATTATATTTATCTAAATTAACATACATTATTTTATATTAAATTTGAAGTATAAATAATTTATGATTTCTCGGTTATTGGTTGCGTTTACTATACATCAATGAATAATAATTTCTATTAACCCACATGCATAAAAATAAAATTTTGGGTAGTTCTAAAAGTTCCTTAGCACAAGCTATACATCTTTATTAACTTTCTACATTTCACATACCCCAACTTTTTAAAGTACTTTATGCAAGTATTGTTTATTGCCTGGAGACGTTTTCCAAATACTTTTGGATACCTGAATTATTTGAATTATATACATTATAACTCAACAGTTAACCGACTTTAAAAGACAATTCCATATGTGTATAAATTTTAATTATTATACCCAGAAAAATATGAATTTGCTTATTATTTATTAAATTACCAAAAATTACTGAAAAATATTTTTAAGCTCTAATAATTTAGTAATTACTATTATTATCAAAAATGAACTTTACTACATATTAATTATGTTTCAGTTTTTAAAAATTCTATTTGTTTTCTTCTATAAAAAATGTTATTAAAATGAAATATATAGATACATTATTATTATAGAAATATTTTTAAAAAACAATATATTTCATTGTTACATAACAAACAAGTTGATAAAATTCATTGTAAATTAGTTAGCAATAATAATATCATAGTTTTTATATTATGAAAATTAACTTCTATAAACAATTTTTATTCTAAGATATATTAAATATGTATAGTTTTCATAAATAATTATTGTATATCTATGTATTTATTTTATTTCTGTAAATCTTGGTAAAAATATTTTATTTCATTATTTTCCGTCCATCCTTACAATGAATTATGTTATTTTCACTTTTGCATTGAATACTATATTGGTGAATAGTAAGTATTTTTTTTTTTTTTAATAAGACAAATTATTTTTATATTTCCTTACTTAAAACAAATTCTATTACTAGTATAACTATTAACAAATATATCCATTAGTAAGATTAATATATATCCATTAATTAAAAATATAATATTATCCAAGACAAGTATGTACCTTTTTAAAATCAGCTTTCTATTTCATATATGTATAAAGCCATTCCTCTTTAGGATTTATGAACTCGCCTTCTTTAAATATATATGATTACCTTCAATATTATGTTGTAATCATATATTTTGCGGTTTTAACGTAAAATATCCTCAGGTTTTTTATTAAAATTTCTTTTATTCAACCGTTTTGAAGGACTCTTGATTGGACTGATAAATTTCATAATTAATATCAAATAAAATCATACCGCTTGAATTCCGAGGTGATTTCCTTCGACTAGAATGGATTTTTATATCATGTTTTGTAGGTGTGACAAATACATCGTTAGGACCTGGTTCCAAAAGAGACTCATTAATATCAGAAGACAAAACATTCGATACAACTTCTATTATATCTTCTTCCTCAACCTAAAGAAATCAGAAACTAGATGAAAATGTTCAGCAAGAGATATCCGTTCTACATAATTTGTATTACATGATACTTTTTTTAAATAATCAACATTTATCTCTTTTATTATCAAATCAGCATGGTGAAATTTTCTCAGTAAAACTATTATTTGTTATTTCATTACTCGTACTCTATAGTTTTAGAAGGTAAAATAAGTTTTGTGAGAGTAACAAATACTTTATTGACAGACAATTCATTAGGACTAGAATCTAACAGTACAGTATAAACAAAATTTCTTACAGATATATTTACATCAGAAGCTGAAACATTTGACACAACTTCCGAAATGATCTCGTTATTCATCAGAGATAACGTGAAACTGCACAAAAAATTTATAACAGGTATACATTAGTACTTTTTATACAGATTTAATAGAGAAATTAAATAATAATAAATTGATTGAAACATTTAACAAAATCATTGCAACAATCAATGAATATCGTGAGTAAAAAATAACAAATTATATTAATTATAACCATAAATTATAATTTTCATAATTCTTTCGAATTATCGTGATTATATATTATATAAATACTAATTGTATAATATATTTTACAAAACCAAACAATTTCAGGACAAGACAAGTTATTCAAATAATTTGCAATTATTTAATTAAAATATACATATTATGTTAAATACAACTACTAGCACAAAGTATTACATGTTCATTAGTATAAAAATGCATTGAGAATACTCAAAATACTAGAATGAGTTATACATGTTTATTAGCATCATTAAACGTTCAAGCCATACTAAATAAAAATAATTGCCAACACTAAAGCCCATTCAAGTATTTTTATTGTTAGTAATCGTTTTAAAAACGACAATTATAAAATAAAATATAATGCAATAAACTCAGTTCATTGCTGGATGGTATATAATATATAACACTATCGTGTTTATTATGCATAAGTCATCAATTATACAAATTATATATCAAAAATTAGCAGGAAATGGGTACCTAAAAGTTATAAACAAGAAAGGTCGAATACGTAAATTACACTAAACAGAACAAATAATTTAATCTTGCATTTTACAACCTCGTGTTTAGTATTAAAATGTTAGTTATCATTAGTGGTGAGAACGGTTATCAACTAAATAGAGTAGATAACGATGGTGGGAAGCGTGTCAACGATACTCACCGTTCGCACAATCAAAACAATTTAAAAATCCAACAGTTTCCAAATAATTAACTTCAATAATTCTCTTCCCGACTAAAGCACCAAATTATATCAAACCTAGTAATTTTCGAAATTACTATTTTCATGAAATATCGCAATATATTATAGTAAAATTACTGCAAAAATACAAATTATATGAGAAAATCTGAGACTACCTACAATTCTAATTAATGACAATTCTATTTTATGTAAACGCAGATCGTATTTTCCAAATAACAAAAAATATATAATAACAAAAAAAGAATATTAATATTTAATTAGTTACAAGAGTATTTATATTACATTTTTACTTTAAGTTTAAGGCAGGAAATTTACTATTATAATTCGATAAAGCATTATATTACTATAGTGATAATTTATATTAAATATATTTAAATTAACATACATTATTTTATATTAAATTATAAGTATAAATAATTAATGATTTCTCGGTTACTGATTGTATGTATAGTCTTTGCCATGCTTAGTGCATAACTTTACAATTTGGCAAGTCTTATTATTTGTATTTATAAGATATTTGTTATAAATTTTATATATTAAATAAAACCAATACTTATTAAAAATGTTGTTTATCTCATAACTTATATATTTCTATGAATAGATTGGTTTATGTTTTTTTAAATGTTAAAATCATATTTATCAATGGTTATTGTTGGGTTTAAAATTGTATATTATGTTAATAATAATAATACAATTTTTATTAATAAATATTTGCATTATCACTACTGTACTGGATATAGGACAACCTTATATTCGAATATATTGTAAATTAGTTCGCTTTCAATAAGTAGTCGAGATGTCTATACCAAAATTATACTCAGATTGGAAACAGATATTAAAAGTTGTAAAATAAATCGAAAAATGTATATATATATATATATATATATATATTATGCCGGTATTTTTTGTCATACACAGTGTAAAATGTATATATGACTGAAAAGTCATAATTTGTTAAATTTTTGATTTCGGAACAATACAATAATCAATAAGTACCATAAGCAGGAATTCTCAATACAATAATCATAAATTATCAAATTATCGTGATTATAGATTATTTTAATATTTATTGTATATTATGTTTTACGAAACCAAACAGTTACGTACAGTTTAGTAGGTAAATTGTC
>CM023362.1:26811300-26824337 GCA_013282895.1 Eriosoma lanigerum | reverse complement strand
AATTAATTTGGGAGTTCCCTTAGAAACACGACGAAAACGACCAAAAATGGCAAGAATTTCGGCCACATAGCAATTTTACAAATATCGATATTTCTCGGTTTTTTGGCGGTCGTGTACTGTATGTAAAAAAATCCAAAATCGGTCTTATTTAAGGGTATCAGATACGAAATTTTCTGTTCATTGATTAACTGATATTTAAAAGAGAGGGGTTCACTTCAGCGGCTTGTATAAAATAGTCTGTTTGGCAGCATATAAACAAAAGTTTGTGTTTTGGCTTAATCAACAATACAAATTTGATAAAATATGAATTTAAATAATAAAGTAAGTGAGATTGCTAGGTATGTGTGTGATGAATATCCAGAATTAGATCTAAAAAAAATAACTTTCACACATGAATGTGTACACAAAATTTGTGTAACAATTTAAAAAAAAAAATTGTGAACGCTTTAAATAGAAAAAATTCAAAACTTCGAAAATTAATCGAGATATTGAAAGGATCAAATAAATCTATTGATTTGTCTAATAGTTCAAAAATTATGAACATAGCGAAAGTTCTTGAAGAGAAAAATTATACAAGAAAAGATTTTAATACATTAAATTCAAATATTGTTTATGATATTTGCAGACAATTAAAAGTAGCAATAAATATTAATAATAAATATTCAACTTATAAAATGTGTCGAATTATTTTTAATGAAACTTCTTCGTATACAATTTTAAAAGACACTATTTCAAATGTAAATAGTGATTGTTTAGAAGTTGAAGAAAAACCAAAAGTGGGTATGGAGAACGTAAATTTTTCAGACTTACAAAGTCCTGTAGATGTAGTAGGTCGTTCTATTTCATTGAACGATGTATGCCTTACAATTAATAACACAGAATCTAAGTGTGACGTTAGGTTAATTAATTTTTTAAATTCTAGTGGTGAATCTGTGAATTTTGATAATGTTGCTAACAGTACTCCCATAGTGAATAAAATTAGCATTGACACTCCGATAAAGAGGTCAAATTAAAAATATAAAAAAGTAGAAAGTCCATTGAGGGAATGTTTAACAAAGAGGACACCAGTTAAAGCTGGTGTTGTTTTACCGCCGGGAGCAGAAAATAAATTCCCAGACAGTGAAAGCTGTAGAGAAAATTTTTTTGAAATATTTAGTGGTTGCACGTATAGAGAAGGCGAATTTACGATTGCAGAAGAATAGTGATCGCTTATTAAAGATAAAAATGATAAAGGTAATATTCGTTTTATTACATCAAAATACCCTATAATTATGAGAAAATATATAAGATATGTGAATAATACGTGTGTCTTTAATGTGGCATCTGCACATTATCCTAAAAATGCCTTTAGTTATGTTTATATGTATTGTAGTCACCCGGGTTGTAAAAGTTAATTGTTAAACCACAAATTAACGGAAGTGTTATAGTTGGTGTATGGAGTTCTAGTTTACACTACTACCACGATTCTGCTTATGCTTTAACAAATCATGTCAGAGGTATAGAAAGAGACTTGGCTAGAGGCACGTTAAAAAAAACAAAAGTCTTTACGTATGACGATGAGGCTGTAAAATCTGCTTCACCTAGTAAGTATAGCAGAGGAAATAATCAAAATGTGAAATCATTTGATGTTCTAAGGAGAATTCGATCAGAGGCAATAAGTGCTGATGATTATGACAGAGACGATATGCTAGATTTGTTATTAATGTATCGTGAGAATAGTGATTACGTGAGACACGTAGGTTAACCAGCCTATGTACAGTTGAATTTAGTGACTAAATTAAAATCAAACGCTAGAGGAACAATAACAGGTTATTTAGATGCTACAGGTACAGTGGTTAGAAAGGCTATTGACAATAGCAAAAGAGTACTTTATTATGGTATGGTAATACAAGCACCTTTACCTGATAATTCCAATATCACTTGCCCCATATTAGAGATGATAAGTTCATCACATGACATTATCACTATTTCCCAGTGGCTTAATGCTTTCAAAGCATTTGTTTTAAAAAACAAACAAGGTTGGCCTTTGTTTGCTAATGTAGTAACTGATTTCAGTTATGCACAAATGCATGCATTGTGTATAGGATGGAATGGATTTTCTTCCATTTTTGATTACCTGAATTGGTGCTATGGTGTATTGTTTGAAATCGAGGATGGGTCAAACATGACAATTATAAATGTTTGTGTAAATCATTATACTAAAATTATAGTAAATCACGTGTATACAAATTTCAAGTCTTGTAATAACAGCATCAAAAAAATAGAAAACAAATTAATTAATAATCGTATAATAGATTGGATTTGTTAATTGTTCAATATGGAAAGTATGAAGGATATTTTGCAGTGGTTTCGTTGGTTTACAGTAGTACTGTTGTCTAAATCTAAAACCAAAGAAATTTAAAATGCATTTTATATTACAAAACAAGTGCGTAGATAGTTGTCGACAATTGAATTGTGAAGATAAGAATGAAAGTACTTTTAATAGCGATAATTGATAAGGGTTAATGTGAAACACCAACGAGTAGGTCTTTGATGTATATTAAGTTTAAACTTCTAAAAGCAGAAAAAATATATTGATTTGCCAAACAATAAGTGTGACTGAGGCTGAAGTAAATGAATATTTTAATGAGGATTATTTAGATAGTTTTATTCTTAAATGTGTACCATTAATACCACTCTGGACTCCTATAATGAACATTAAAATTAATAATGGAGTTTGTGTACGACAAAGTAATGCTACTGTAGAGTCTTGGTTTAAAACGGTAAAAATAGATATGTTGGGGAGTAATCGCAGACTGAAATGTGGACGATTTGTTAAACTGACTCGTGATCGTGTAGTTAATGTTTGTAAACAAGTAAACTTTGGTATTAGAAAAAAAAGGTGTACACGGGTACTTAGTTTTAAAAATCAAATTTCCAATAAGAAAATTAAGAAAGAGTTAATTTATGAATTTAATGACAGTAAACCATGTTTTAAAGATAAGGAAGAACAAACATTTCTCGATTCGGTAGAAGAACGGGGTAAAAAAGAAATACAACATAAGCATCTTCAACCGATAAGTTATCGTCCGTTTAAGAAATCCCATAGTGCTGAAATGGTAAATACCGTTAGAGACGTGACTAATATTTCTGTGAAATTAGAAAATAAATTTGAGAACACTAATATATTCCTCTAATAAAAGAAAATAGTGGGATAACTAAATTGTCCTGTTCTACACCGGGTAGTCACAAGTCACCATTTAATATAGGATCTTCTGACAGCATGGAGCTATACGATAATAAGTTGCCAAAAAATTTGTCACACTACAGACCCATTAAAATGCCTAAATGTAATGATTATATTGTAGGAATGTATGAAAACGTTCTTAAAAATTATAATTCAAATGGTATTGTATTTAGAGAATTATACTTTAAAGATTTTAATACCTTATCTGGAGAAAACTGGTTAAATAACTTTTTAATAGATGTATGTCTGTCTTTAATAGTTACTGAATTGGAAATCAAAAATGTTTTAGTTTTTACATGTGAGTCAGCAGATATTTTGTTTAAGAAAGTAGATGTGGGTGAAACTTGTGGTCGTAAGGTTGTTATTGATGAAAACAGTAAGGTTATTTTACCATGGAATAAAAATGGAAATCAATGGATTGTTGCGATTGTTGATTTTAATACTAAAGAATGTTTCTTCATGGATCTAATAAGACCAGTTGATATAGGCAATAGGGTAAATGAGAATCAATTCAAAAAATTATGTACTGAAATGAAAAAAAAATGTGTGTACGGTGAACAAAAAGATTTTCAATCATTGAATTTGATTTCGTGTCCGATAGAAAATATTCCAGAATAGACTGATGACTATAATTGTAGCGTATTTGTAATATATTATGTGTTCACTATTTTATGTAAAAATGATTTCGATCCAATGTTCAACCTTATTGAGTACAGGAGATACTTAAAAGAATACTTGTTGAAAAAATCTGATGACATGACCAACGTGTGTCTTTATTGCAATCGGTTATCAGATAAACACCGCTGTGAAGACGACCAGTCTATAGTCGAATGGGTTTCGTGCACCAGATGTTGTCGATGGGTTGCTATAAATTGTATTCCTGCAGAAGACAGAATTGAAAACTATGAAAGTAGTGATTTTTTATGTCTGCTGTGCTTGTAAAAGTAAAAATCTAATGAATTGTTTATTTTATAGTATGTCTATAGAATATGAAAGTGAGAAAATAAAAGATGAAAGATTATCATAGTGATTGGTTGATTGGTAATTATGCTTAAAAATAAAGAAAATTTTAAAGGATGGATCATTATTAACAATGTGAATAATATGGTGGATAGAGACGTAGTGTTAATAAAAAATTTAAATAATAAGATAGAAAATGGTACAATTAATTAAACAATTCAATTTTTTTTCAGGTGTTATTAGTAAGTTTATAATAATTTGAATGAGCACAAAATGTAACCACACCATTTACACATAATTATACAGTTTTTATAAAAATAAAATGTATTATTTAAACTGTATCATTGTGTATAATTGACAGTCCAAAATCTGTATTCGACAAATTCATTAGTATTGTTCATGTAATTATGAATAATCTTGAATTATGTTGATTTAAAGTGGGATGGCATGTTGTGTTTATAGTAATATTTTAATATTATTTTTTTTTAATAATTTTTCAGGTATTACATTATAAATATATACATTAAAATACCATGTAATCAATTAACAAGACAATTAATGCCAAATAGTAGTAAGTATTTTAATAGGTTTCAAATATTATAAACATGTAATAGATTTAAATTTGTTATAGGTTTATAAAAAAAGCTGGATACAATCTCCACATTGAAGACAATTGAGAGTTGACAAATGACAAACCTTTTTATTAGTTAAACTAGACAAATATTAAGGTAATTTATATTTTATTATACATCAGTAATTGTACTAATAAAAAAAAAATGCAATTTAATCAGTTTATGTTTATAATTGTTTTTAGAGTTAATGGTCATTATTTAGTTTGTTTGCTAACCATAAATAAGCATAACATGTTCCATACCAATTATTAAATTATACCAATATTTATTTTTATTTTTCTATTAGACAATGTTAAGATTATAGGCCAATTTCTGTTCAATTGACATAGTGAGTAGTCCATCTAGTCGATCCTGATGCATTGTACAATGTAATTTGGTTTTTACTAAGTATAATTTTGAAAACGCTCTTTCACAAGAACAATTAGTCACAGGAATTGTAACAAATTTTTTTAGCATTTTAAATATCAATCCCTAAATAAACAGTAACAACACAAAATCATTGTGCACCACGCACTCAATGTCTATATATTATTCATTATATAAAATTATATTATGTTTTTTTAAAACTATATTTGGAAGAAAACTTTAGCCCCCAAAAGAGGCAGCTGCCCACTCTGCCCTGCCGCCCCAGTGTGCACGCCTATGACACCAGGACTATCCTGTTTTTATTGTCCATGTGACCTAGTCATTGGATTTTTGTCCTCTAATGAAACTCACTACTGATGCCATTTCAATTTCATCCTGCAGCTCTTTTGTTATACTTCTCCTCCATATACTGGTCCACATATTACCATCCATATTTTGTTCTCAAAAGTTCCGAATTTTCTTTCTGTATTGCTTGTGGTAGTCCATGCACCCATATGTGACTGTGGGTCTTATTATTGATGTGTACAAACTCTTGTAATTTACCAAAATATAAGTCAATTAAACAAATAAATGTTTGTAGTAAAGTATTTAATATATTTAATTTATTTATATTTATATTTTATGTGTTTATGAGAAGTAATACTCTGCTTAATGCAATCGATTACATACCTATATCAACAAAATCAATTATTGTAGTATAATTTTAGATACAAATAATAGTTTCTATATAATTTCTACTTTATTGATTTCACATTATTCAATGTTATCTCTTTAGTTACTTATTGAGTGTTATACTAATGCAAAACTTAAACAATTTTTTTTCTCATAATGCTAAAGAAATTGTATATTCAATTTGAAAAATGTAATGTCTAAATGGCTAAATATAAGTATCTAACGAAATAAATTTTTTAATTAATAATAATAATAATAATATAATTAATAGTAAACTTATTTCATTGTTTCCAAAGGTATTCAATATTATATATTATATACATAGATTTTTATATTTTTAGGGAGTCATTCAAGTGCATTGAAGAGTGTTGGATGAAGAAAAATCTAAAAAATAAAATTTAGATACAAGTTGACTGACAGTAGTTTAAAATCCTCACAATGTATTATTTCATAAACGTGGTTTGACACAAATAATCGTTAAAATATTGTAAACTAATTGCATTAATGTAATTAATTATATTCTATATTAAAAGAATATTGTTTATGTCTTTTGAAACTGAAAACATTTTATTTTAATAAACTATAATTTATATATATATGGAGTAATTCAATATTATAATTCTATATCACATTATTGTTACCTACAATTTATTCTAGGTTTGTACATGCACTTTAAAATTATTTTACAATTTCAAAGTAAATATTTAAATTCATATAATATTACAGTGTTAATAAATTTAAATGCAAAAACATTTTATTGTTTATATTCTAAATATACAAGGCTGTAAATAAAATATTGTAATTGGTAGTTAACCCTATTTAATTATTATTGTAATATATTTGTATAACATTATATTATACCAATTTAGAACCAAATGTACTATTTTTAACTAATTTAATATTTAATTCTAGTCAAATACTAGTTTCAGAAATCAATTTGATTAGTACTCAAATATAAAAAAAAACCTAATTTATATATATTAAAAAAAGTTCAATATTTATTGTCTATTAATATATTTAAACATGATAAAAAACAACAATATACATTATATATAATACCGAAACATTGAATTCAAAATACTTTATAGAATATTTGTAATTAATGTTTGGAGGATTTATCATAGAATTGTGTAAAGAAGTCAAGAAGATCGGTATAGTATATGTGGTTCATTTCGTGAAGAAACTGAAAAATCAACTAAAAAAACCTTAAAAACGCTATAAAATGGTGAAATATTAATAAAAATGGACTTTTGTGGTGTTGAGAATGTAGGAAATTTTATTTTCTTTCATTTGAGACCATGATCGAGAAGATCGGTATGTGTATACAATTTAATATATTATAATATATATATGATATTAGCCACTAGATACCCGGCCACAGTTTGCATATTGTTACCGTGAAGTATAGGCAACACATTTGACAGAGTGGCCACGTTTTTCTTATCACTGGTCCACCACTAGATGGCCGTCACTTGGTAACTTCACACACGTATACAAAAAGCAAAAGACTTGAATGGTTAGGACATGTATGGAAGGCAGATGGCCGAATTATTAAACAAGCATTAGTGGCCGAAAAGTAAAAGACCTCTGGGCAGGCCCAGAATAAGATGGAGGGATTCAGTCGTGAAGGATCTAAAAATAGTTCAAGAAATGGTTCAGATAGACATAGTGTACAATAAAGAAGAATGGAATAAGTTTATGATGGCAGCGTTGGACCTTAATGGTCCCTTAAGCTGTATATGATGATGATGATGATGAATATTAACTTATTAAAAATATTCACTTTTTTGTTTCAATTTGGTGGTTAGGTTTCCCAAAACCTTTTACAACAGTAAATGTCTTTACTTATTACACTATGTTTCAATACAAATTTAAAAATGGTTGAGTTGTATGAATGGTAAAAAAGTTATTATTTATATTTCCGGTTTTATTTCTCATAGGCTATCATCTAAAATTAAATATGATATCTGTTGTAATGCGTTGTTTGGTGATAAAACAATTTTTTAATTCAGTTTCAAAAAGTAAAGTAGCAACACAATTTAAAGATATGAAAAATTCAGTACATTGTATTTCAAACACAAAGTTGTGATGTTACCGTTTATGGATCTCATTATTATAATGCATACTGTCCATATTTTACTTTAAACTCGTCCCGTTAAAATGAAGTACCCACGTTTAACATACTCAGGTAAGCCCGAGTGTGTATACAAATATCGATTTCAATCGAGAATCATATTTATTTGCCTTATTTAGATGCCATTTTAGTTATAATCGGTTATAAGATTCGAGGTCATAGATCTCGTAGCGCTGTTGCATTTCTATAGGTTGTATACTTAGATTTCTAAACTAACACGAGCCTACCCACGCGAACATACATAACATTAGGCCGAATTCGTCCCGGACAATTTTAACACGAAGCATTTGTAAATGCTGCCGTGTCTCGTTTTGGCGCTTCGCAGCGCTCGGACCATAACCGTAGGTATCGACGTTTTGATGAACACAAATTATACGGTACATCCAAAATTAGTACGTTTGTATCAGATGAAGATCACTCGTATGCATAATTTATTATTATTCATTAATAAATTTGTTTATTTACGACGAGAAAAACACGTGCAATGTTTACGTTCGTTCGTCAAAACGAACGGTTAGGTGTCGTCGCGTGTAATTGAAATCGTCGACGCCGAGCGTCAAGCGTTACAAACGAGCGGTGTATTTAACATCTATAGAATATATAACATACATATTTTGTTAAACGGTATTCATACGCTCAAAAATCGAGCACGTTCAATTTGTGACACACCGCTCGTCGCTTATGGTCAACGATTATACAGATAATATTAAATTGTTTTGAATTTTTTCAACGTTCGTGGTAGCGTAAGCGTCCGAGACAAACGCACCTAAACAGCCATTACAATAATAATATTATTATGTTCGACATATCTCAAACGAATCATAACACACGTACATACGCGCACGAGATCGCCATCAGAATGACGGAATGTTGCGCCGCCGCCGAAAACGTTATCGCTATCGTCGACACACGTCGGTGCGCCTGATACACGACGACGACGCCGCCACCGCCAAATCTCGGCACGTTCCGTCCTTGCGTCCTTGTGTTTGTTCGACGTCGGCGCCGAGTATAACGACCGGAGCGCTATCAGCGTATTATCATAATTTTCAAATCATCAACAAACGACAACGAACGCGTTAAGGGGGCCCGGAACAATCTACATTTCTCATGCATTTAGACTAATAAGCGGGCGAAAATTTACCTAATTTCTAATTGTCCGATTTAAATTTTGAAAAATAATTTGAATCCATTAACTTATATTCTATGATATGTAGGAAAAATATTTTCATTTTATTATCCTATGACTCGTAGAACAATATGTAGATAAAAAAAGCAGTAAATTAATTTTGTATCATGGTTAATTAGCTGAATATAAAATTAAAAATCAAAGAACTAATTTACTTTAGCTACTCCTCGAATTTTGATTTTTTTTCTGAAACATAAGTATTTTAGTATTTTAGAAACATTGGTGCAAACGAAAATTTGCGCAAAAACAATAGTTTTTGAGTTATTTTCATTTAATGAATGACATTTAGATAATGTTATTTTAAATACCTAAATAATTTCCCGTTTTAAAAATATTTTTAAATATTTTATTTTACGTTTATTATTTTTATGTAGGCTAGTTATACCGAGTGGCTGGCACTCGTCGCTGCGCTCCTCGGCGCCGTCGCTTCGCTTCACAAATCGAAAATATCCCTTGATTTGTCGTGAAAAACCACGGCGGATCAGTAATATGGAATAAAAAAATTTGTTTAATCAATTTTTAATCATTTACGATATTCACAATTTAAAAACTATAAATAATATATTAATACGATATGAAAAAAAAAAATAATAATAATGCAAAAAAGAATCCTTTTTCGACATTATTATGGTGATTATAATTTATACTTGCGTATTACTTATTTCTCGTTATTCCATATATTTGTGTTAAAAATGAACTTCATTAATGTAATATTAAAAATTGTGTATTACTATATATATTTATTGGTATACAATATAATTTTTTTTTTTATCGAGGAGGCAATCTATATTATTCATGCATTTGGACAAATAAGCGGGCGAAAATTTACCTAACTTCTAATAATCTCAAATAAAATGGAAAAACAATTAAAAACATTTTATTTAGAATATGTATTGCCTCAACTTGTCAACGAACTTCATTAATTGAATATTAATTTAATTATATAAAAATAATAAACTATATATTTGTTTTTTATAATATAGTATATTACCTGTATAATAATAGACAAATTGATGGAAAACAGCAAAATTGCGGTTGCCGTGTATTTGATTTTAAACATTTTTGGATAACTAATGCAGTTACCAGTATTTGTACGTAGGGACTTGTGTAATTTTTTTTTCTCATAGGTAATTTCCACAAGTGGTAAAATTATGGAACGGATTATCAATATGATATATAGTGATTGAAGTCTGAAATATTTCACAAAATCGTGAAATATTGAATTTTAACACGTTTTAAAGACAACTATTTTCAATTAATTACAATATTACATTATAATTATCACAATGGAGACGAAATTTCTTAATTTAGAAAATATCGTATGAATAATATAGGAAATATTAATAATAATTACCTACACGTGTCATTCTTGAATCATTTGTATTGTAATATACCTAAATTTATAATAATTATATTATTTTTCACATTTATCTGTCAACCCTATGTGATTTATTATATTGTTTTCTTGTAAGTTTAATGTGTTTTATTTATTATGTGATACCTATAGTAATATACGTATAATATTTAAATAGTATATACTAATATACTATATAATATGGGCTTATAAATTATACATGTTATACACATTGTACTATACTATTATAATATATATACTTTATTATTTGATATTCCAGTTGATATATTTTAAATTTTACTAAAGTATTAATTTTATTTTTACTATTATTAAATGTATTAAAAATAGGGATTGAAGTCATGAAATATTGAATTTTATTACTTATAAACACAACTATTTTTAATTAATTACAATATTACTGTACAGTTGTAGCTTGTAGATAACACGTATTTTTCATGCGGCATGGCGCTTTAATAGGTTATAAATTTATTAATATAATAATTCATAATTATTATCACAAATCACTGTGAATCATTATTTATTATACCATTTGTACTATTATAGTCATTATAGTATAGTTTATTGTTTTCAAAGATGTCAATAAGACAAGCTTTAGAACAATTTCAGGTACCAACAGGCAACAAGTACAATAAGTGACCACTTGAAGGCACGCAAATTAAATTAAATTATTTATTAATAAATAAGGTAATCCAACAACTTTAAATAATGACCAGGAACAGTGGTGCAATTAGCCTAAATTTTTGGGGGGGCTTCAGCCCCATCATAATATTTATTAAATGTGACCCATGGGGGTAAAAAGACCCACAATAAATAAAGGCGAATACTAATCAATAATGGTACAAAATAATTCAGTATTATTAAATGTATTGAATTTTATAAAATAATATTAATCATTACAAAACAAATGATATTTTTCCTTCTGTTTTAGCAAACATATCAATAATTTCATTTACATTTATATTTAAATTGAATATGTAAGCATCAAAAATCCATAATAACTAAAATAATATAATAAATTGATTTTATAGAGTATAAAATCTCCGATTACAACTGACCAGACAACAATAATTGTATCAATAATGACAATAACATGCATTTTACTTTTAATATTCATTACAGAAATGATTATATTTAATATAAAAACAGAAGGGGCTGGAGCTGGTTTAGGGGGGGCTAAGCCCCCCTAGACCCCCCTAATTGCGTCTCTGACCAGGAAGAAAAACTTGTTTAAGGACTATTAATTTATTTTAAATGGAGATTTCCTCTAAAATGTAGAGATATTAAGCTAGTTGTTAGGTCATTTTTAGATAGGATAGGGAAAAGTCATCACACTTTTTTTGTATATAAAACAAACTACGAATAAAAATATGTGCCTTTTGTTTTATAAATTATTACTAAGTTATAAGTTATATTGCTTCCTAATTGATTAATGGTTTTACATAATAAAGTAAACTATTTCTATTTCTATTAAGAATTTAAAATATATATATATATAATGTAATATTAATTATTATTGCATTATCCTTATTCTTTATGCTTTAAAATATTTTTATATAATTTTTGTTATCATTATGTTAGTATTGTAATATAGATCAAAATATCAAATAATAATTAAATAAAAATGATTGTAAAAATAGAAGCTCTTAATAAAAATTTATATATTTCTTATAATATGAAATATTTCAAAATTTTAAATTTCAAGAAATTTTCAATCCCTAATGATATATGATATATTGTGTTCAGTGGCGGCTCGTGGTTTGGACGACGGGACGATCGCACTCCCTACTAAAATTGAAAAGAAGAAAATGAATTGTATCTACATTTTTAACAAAAATATGTTTATATTACATTTGTTGTATGCAAACATTATGCAAGTTATTTCACTCAGATACCATAGCGTGCGGGTACGTTTCGGCTGCGATCTTATATACGGGTTTTGGACGACTGTTAGCGTTGTCCATAATGTAAAATATTAGTATACTATATTGGGTAATTTATTTTTAGAATAAACTGCGTGTATGCTCGTCGTTATCGGTTGATATATTAGCATTGATTAATTATGTATAATCGCTTTTATTATTATTTATTACTTTCATTTCTATTTCTACTGCTATCTGCGACTAATAGATCGTTGATTGTTGTCATACCACTCATATGCCATGTCAGTTTAAAATATATTGTTTTTACGACTGGCACCGTCGTCCAAGCAATACATTGAAACGTATATTATAAGCGCGCCGCTATCGTGTGCGTGCGGGTACATTTCGGCTGTAATCTTATCGTAGGTTTTGGACGATCGTCCATACTATAAAATATTATAACACTACTATATTGGGTAATTTATTTTAGAATAATCTGCGTGTACGTTCGCCGTTATCGGTAATCCCTATTATTATTTTAAAAGTACCCATTTGCTTTTTTTATCCACTGCTATGCTCTCCAATTAAATCTTATAATGATTCAATCAATTTCAAAAAATAAGCAAA
>CM023362.1:26773513-26795835 GCA_013282895.1 Eriosoma lanigerum | reverse complement strand
ACAACGACACATTGATTCAAACTTTTTCTAATTCTATCAAAACTTTTTCAAAAATCCTAGTAAAACATCATAAATTTCAGGTTAAATGTTAAATTCTAAGAAAAAAAATTTTTTTTTGTCAATCTTAAACACCCATTGATTCGTAATTTTCGTAGTTTCATTATATTTTTTTGAAATATAATAGTAAAATTGTAAAATCTAAGGTTGAATGTTAAAATTTGAAAAAAATTTTGTTTTGTTTACATTCTCAAATACACATTGATTTGTAATTTTCGCAATTTTTATAAATTTTGTCAAAAATTTTAATAAAACAGCATAAATTTAAGGTTGAATGTTAAAATTTGAAATTTTTTTTTGTTTTTATTCTCAAACACACATTGTATCGTAATTTCGAAGTTTTATTAAAAATTTTTGGAAAAATTTTTTTTTTTGTTTTCATTCTCAAACACACATTGGTTTTTAATTTCTTCACTTTTATTAAATTTTTTCCATATATTTTAATAAAACAGCATTTATTTAATGTTGAATTTTAAAATTTGAAAACATTTTATTTTTGTTTTCATTCTTAAACACCCATTGATTCATAATTTTTGTAGATTTATTAAATTTTTTTCATATATAATAGTAAAATTGCAAAATTTAAGGTTGAATGTTTAAATTTAAAAAAGATATTTTCCAAAAAATATTTAATAAAACTTCGAAATTACGATACAATGTGTGTATGAGAATGAAAACATAATTGATTTTTAAAAATTCTGATTCCGCAGCATACTGCATTTATAATATACAACAATAAGACTGCATTATGAACATAATTATGCATATGATAGTTCTTTCCCTATGGGTCACAAACATATCTGTTAAAATAATAACTGTAAAAAAAAAACCTGAACGTACACTTGAACTCTAATGTATCCCCCTACGATGACTTCCGTGCAGATTTCACAAACAATTTTACGATTATTCTCCATATAGCATAAACAGATTTTCAAAAATCATACTATGAGCATACCAAACCTATACTGTCAAAAATAATTCCAACAGTTTGCATCACTCGTTGTTGTTGATCTATTACGGCAAAACGATAATGTTAAATCGTCAACCATAGACCTACGAGTTGAATTTGAAACAAAAATACCAATTCCTGATAAATCTGCTGCATATTATTTGATATTACACGAACAAGTTATAACTTACAATCCGTTTAACGATAATGTTAGAAAATTATAATAATATACTATTATTGTCAACCTTATAAATGTAAATTGTAAATATTATTATTATTTTTTTTTTTTTTTTTTTTTTATAAACATTTAATGAATAAACATTTTTATTAAAATATATAACATAATTTTATTTATTTAACACACACATACACACACTATTATATAAGTTATATTTTATAATAATACATCGATATAATATATTATCGATATTTTGTAACATTTTTTTTTAAAAAAAATTATAAATATATATATATATAATAATAATAATTTAATACATATTATATTATTTACATTAAGTTTTAAAGAAAAAAATTAATTGTAAGTAAATAAACAATTTTTTACAATAGAATATATGAAATAATTGCCTCTTCGCGTTCCATTGCGGAGTGTAAACAGTACTGTATCTCGCAGTGATAGTGATTCCATGTACTTTAAATTGTAAGATTCGGGACCATCGTTTTCGTCAACAGCTTGAAAGTTAATTATTATATATAATAAAATATAATATAATAATAATATAAAAAAAAAAAAGTAATAATAAATAAATAAACAAATTTATTATTGTTAAATTACCGGCTGCGGTGGTGAGCGTAGTCGTTTGTTTAGCTTCGGTGTTTCGAGTAGTGAAAAAGTCATCGGCGATACAGGACTCGACAGGCTGTTACGTAAAAAAATTGGCGTTGATGTGCACTGTATCGGGGATAGAGACCTAATAAATTTGGGTGCTCCGGTGGTCTCATAGAATTTCTACAACATAACAATTATGAAAACAATTTATTATTTTTTATTTTTTATTTTATATTATTAACGTATTTACCCTGGGCTGTGAATTTTCTTCGGGATCCGTATATAAACCACACTTCATCGCGGACCTTGACGGCGATTATAACGAATAGCAGGGTCCGACCGTCGTCACTCGTCTAGAAATTATAAAAATAATTTTACACGTAAAAATAATAAAAATAAATTTGCATGGTATTAAACTATTTACCTTTTCATCGTTCAATTTTAATATCCAACGCTGGACTATCTGTTTTGACGCGAATGTACGTAATTGCTACGAGAAATCGGGCTCACATTTCGATATCGTAATACCTAAAGTGTTCTTGACCGCCGACAGCATATCTTTTGTATTCGAATAATTATATTTTACTCTGAATACATCGGCAAACTCGTCGAGTTGAAGCAACACCAGCGGGCGAACTATCGCACATTTGTACGTCGACGAGTGATTTATTGCAGACTCCAAAGTCTGTATAGTTCCCACGTCTTTGAAATTTAATAACACGCGACACTTGTCTTACGTCTTAGATTTTACGACGAGTGTATTCTCGCCTCGATATACTGTTTTCGAAAGCGTCGTATTCTTGAGATTAATAATAAGGTTCTCTTCAGAGTTTGTTTGTAGAACGTTCAGTAAATTTATAAAAATTTTACCCATCGCGTTAAATATTTTATTCAATTTTTTCAACGAAATAACAATGTGACATGATTGAGTAATAATTTGAATTACGACTTTGAAATTATTTACGGGGTCGATTCCAATATTTATAAATTTCCGATCCCGAAAGTTTATGACGAACGACGTACAGTCGATCAGTTCGCTAGGCAGTGCAGGCGCTACGTACAAATATTTTTTTTATGTTTTTGTTATTTGTTTTATGTGGCTACTTCCATTTTTAAAAACACTTGTAAAAACACTAGATTTAATAATATTAATAAAACACTAAGACACTCGGACTAATTAACGAATACTGATTAATTTCAGACGCTCGTCCTCGATTATAAAGTATTGTCTACTAGTGTTAACGATGGGGGTGTGAAACGAAATAACTGAAAACGATGAATCGATTTAAATTATAGCGGTTATTTGATAAATAATAAAAAGAATCGTTTGTGATATGATATGGCGGAAGAGTAGTGGTTATGGTTTTTAAATTTTTAACGGTTTTTTATGGCAGATCCAGTACGGTGGCAGTGGCTCTCTTCGGCGGCGGGCCCAATACGGTGGCGGCGGAGGGCCCATTACGGCGGCCCGCCACCCGGGTGGCGGTCTCTACGAAGGTACATGGGCGAAGTGTTGATGGTAGGGTGGCTGTGGTATAAGGTGGCGTTGAATGGCGGAGGACAGGGTGAGTGGGTGAGGGGGTGGTGGTCTAGGTGGCGGGTGACGGGGTGAGTGGGTGAGGAGGTGGCGGTTTTTGAATATTCCTTTACATTCTACTTTGTAATTTTCGTACATTTATTAAATTTTTTTCAAATATAATAATAAATCTGCGTAAATTTAAGGTTGAATGTTGAAATTTGAAAAAATTATTTTTATTTTGTATTAATTCTTAAACACACATTAATTCGTAATTTTCGTAGTTCTATTAAATTTTTTTCAAAAATTTTAATAAAACAGCATAAATTTAAGGTTAAATGTTGAAATTTGAAAAATTATTTTTTTTTTTTGTATTTATTCTCAAACACATATTGATTCGTAATTTTCGTACTATTATTAATTTTTTTCAAATATAATAGTAAAACTGCATAAATTTAATGTTGGATGTTAAAATTTGAAAAAATATTTTTTTTGTTTTGTTTTTATTCACAAAAATTTCAACTGAAAATTTAATGGACATGAAAGAACACAATGTCCGTGCCAAAATTAATCACTCTCAAATTCGTGAAGTATTCATAAATTATTTCAACGGTCCAGAAGCTGTTGAGTGGCAACATATTTATGCAATGCAACATTAATTGCGATTATTTTATTGTTTATTTTTATGAATAAAATGATTCAATAATATTTTTTTGGCTTAAAATATAATTTTAAGACATTTTCTTAACGTATTTTCTTAATGTTGACGATCCTACTTACTAGTTGTAACTGTTATAAAATATAAACTACTATAATTTATCTTACACATGAAAAAATTCCCTCAATAGTAGTATTATTAAAAATTTCGCCCATACCTCGAGACCGGCGGGTTAGATTCGAACTTTTTACCGACAATCCCGCGTTAACGTGGCTGCACAGCGCCAAAAGACAAAAATTCGAAATTGATGAGATGGTCACTCCAACTAGCCAATTTAGATTTTAGTACTACGTACGTGCTGGGTAAGCATAATAAAGCGCTAGACTTGTTATTACACTAACCCGCAAGCGACACGCCACTCGACGAGGAACGTCTCGACGTACGTCGGTGTATCAACTACGGGTCACACCGACACGACCAATTCCGAGACCAATCACTTGTTCTCGACAACCGTAATAAACGACATCTCTATCACCAGGGACACCCTCATTGGTTGCAGTCTGATGATACCGACACACATCTCGTCATAAATTCACTGTCATTGGACATGCCGGTGCGTAATACTAGGAGACCGAACACTGGACTATACACAATAGACTACGACGGTCTACTGCGTATAACCGTAGACACTGACCCACTCGTCATGGTACCCAAATACAACTTGCAACACGTGAAATGAAAATACCATGACCACAACCTGGGCTGGAGGGAAACGTATAGGTTCTACTGGAAGGGACAGAAAAACGACGTTCGTCAATACGTGACATCGTGCCACGTATGCGCGTGCACAAAACCTCTGGACACACTATTGGACGATCCTATTCGCGCCAAGCTCCCTCGACAGCTGTGGAAAGTCATTAGTATAGACCTCATGGTTCCTTACCCCCGCACGAGCCGGGGGAAGACATTCATAGTAGTAGCAACCGACTGCTTCAGCAGGTAGACCGAAGTGTACCCCTATAGTACCTAATCTAACCTATAGCGTACCTTAGTCATAGTCGTAGCAACAACTATGACTATAAGCGAGGCACTAGAACGCGAATTCTTTTCACGCTTCGGGTATCAGATATGTCTTAGCAACAACGACCTGCAGTTCGTATCACGGGAGATGCTAAACGGGTTTGTGCGCGCTACTAATAGCAATCACAATTCTTGGGACACCAAGCTGCCATCGATCCTATTCGCGATAAAGAATAGGTACAATAACCAATCACAATACCCACTCGCGGTTTTGGTACTCGCCAGAGAGTGCAAGAGACCGGGGGACTGGTGATTGCGTGAGGAAATTATAGAATTTGTCGAGTCATCGAAAAGAAGGAAAGGGCAGTACGTGAAAAGAAAGTATTGGACATAGAAATGACAGAGACTAGGGGTAACAAGAAATCGAGGTTCGAGTAAGGCGATATAGTCTATTAAAGCCCACCACCTGTCGAAGGCACATCAAGTTTTTCACACCGAATTCGTGCCGATATGGTGGGGCCGGTCAGATTGGCATCACAAATAGGCAAGGGCATCTTCTTGACCGAATTGATCAGCCACCTAGAAAACTACATGTGTCCTGTCTAAAACGCGCAGTGAAGAATATTTGATATTAAATTTTGATTAAATTTTTTAATTATTTATTTGTTGTGTATTTGTCTAATAACTTTTCACAGATCATGACACAGAGGAAAGGACGTAGTAACGGACAGTAAACACCAGCGAGCGCTTTGGTAGTGCTTCAAGCTCTACTTTAAAGGGTGAGGGCCGCAATCTACCTCCAGAAAAGGTAAGAGCAATGCCGGAGCGCCAGCTATTGGCTAATTCAATCTTGGTGGAGGCGTACGCGCGAGTTTTGGAGGCCCGAATCAGGAAACTGGAACGGGTACTTCAACCAAGCGGTACCACGCCACCAGGACAACCACAACACGAACCGTCATTCTACACTACGACACCACCAGTATTCCGTCCTCAAAAAACCAGACAACCTGAGGCCTACCCACATCCAGACACGACGGAATGAACTAGGACTAGGACGTAGCGTCACAGACACCATCATGGAGCTTGTTTCCGAGGGAGGAAATACGGTCTACCACAAACGGCCTACCTCCACACGGTCTACCACCACACGGTCTACCACCAAACAGCTTACCTCCACACCGACACTCAGTCCCAAGAAAGAGGTGTCGGAGGCAGCAAAAGCGAGGAAGTAAAGCTTCACCAAGCTGGTGGCGAAAAAAAAGGCAAAAAGGCGGCAACATCGGCTGCAACAGCCGGTGGCTGCGAGCAAGCCGTCGCCATCTGAGCCAATGGAGGTTGACCCGCGAGGATACCAGAAAGTGTCTGAGGAGGAGGTGCTGGGCACACCGCCGCCAACACTACCGGAGGTCCCCGGGCTCGACGACGATCACCCCTTTTTCACCCCGGACTCCCCTCACCAACACCTCATGTGAACTAGGCCGCCCAAGGACTTTGGGTCGCTCGTAAGAGCTACCTAAAGACCCGAGGAACGTACCGAGTTCCCCCCTTCACAACCACATACTAAAACTCACACACCACAACACCCGCGCAATCCCACCCGTCGCGGTAGCACCACCACGGTTGGTGGTTTGGCAGGGGAGTATGAGGCGCTCCGATATATCTCGAGCATATATGTGCAAGCTAGTATATCCGACGCGATCTATTTTCTTGTTAAACCTCCACCTAGGTGGTGCAACGGCGTCCACCGGTAACTCCGACTCAGCAATGGGAAGGAGGAACAGGTGGGACGACGAGCCAAACCGGTGCGCGAACGCGTGGACCAACGCTAACTCCGCCATCGTCCGTTGTCGTTAACACACACGAAGAAATTATAAAAACGCGAACAAGTAACGTTGTCGCCGTTTGTTTTTTTTGTGTTGTTCTTCATCCCTAGGTTTTTTTTTTATTACTGTGTGACCCCATTCTCAGTGAGTTACCCACTTCTGTTTTATATATATATATATATATATAACATTTTTTTTTTTCCACACACGTGAAAATCTGTATCTAATCATACGTCCAACGTCGGCTATAGACCGATAGATAACTGCGTTACGGTGGGCGTAATTTTTTTTCTTGGTGATACAGTAAAACAACCAAATTCAGAAAATGGAAAACTGTTTTATTTTTATTTATTTTTTTAATACACAGAGCGGAATCCGCGTGACGACAACACAACCGTGTTCGGCACCCTACAGAGTGCCGCTACAAATGTAAGATTATTTCAAAATCAAATTGTGATCGTATTGCTGTTTTAGGTTACTTTACCAAGGGTAAATTTCTTCCGTCTGTAATAAGACAATTAATATGTATTTAATAGAACATAATAATAGATTACCAAATTATTGACTAGTATCATTTAAGTATCGCTTATGTCATTACCATTAGAAATAGCTGAAAAATATGGCTAAAATGTAAAAGTTACCAATCATATTAAAATTATAAATTAATATTAATTTTAGTGACAGTACTGACCCTACTAGAAACAGTAGAGACACATGCATGTACGGTATACTCTGTATATTAAATTTTTTTGCAATATTAACTTATTAAAAATATTCACTTTTTTTTCAATTTGGCCGTTAGGTTTGGTTCCCCAAAAACACCCCATCGGTACACCCCTGGTACAACATAATTGATTTAAACGTAGCTCAATGTACGAAAAGTATACAGTGAGGGTAAATTAAAGGTATTTTAAAATTCTTATTAAAAGACTTTTTTTTTAATATACAGAAAATAAATAATTGTAATAATATAAACTATATTATGAAAAAACATCGTGGGTGAACGGAAAAACACCTATTGTTTTTTCTCGAACTTCAATGTAAATGAATGACCATTGTTATCGCGAGCTTACGCTGACAACCGGTCGCTGTTTGGTACCGAACGTCGATCGTTCCCCGTGTGCCAAAGTGTGTTGCAAAACGGCTCGGCGAGTCCGCGTCGATTTTCGTGACTGCAGTCTGCTGTGCTTTTAAGTTATTTGATGTGTTTAAAATTCATCTTGGCCAAATAGTAATTCAATCCATTTTTCCTCATCCCATATTTTTTTTGTAATGCAGCGTACAATATCTTACGGTGACAAAGTCACTGTCGATTAAAGAGCAAACAGTTTTAATAAAATTATTTATACGTAATATTAATATCGTTATGACGCTGTTGGCCAGGCACACGAGGATTAATTATTATGATCACACACAATGCGTATAAACTGCTTTCAGATAAGTACGATCGCAATCGCAACGACTGTTTTTGAAACGTAGACGTCAATTGCAACCACGCTCGGAAACCATACTCCGAGATAATTGTTAGAACAGTCGTTCCTTTGAAACCGTAGCTTAATACGTTATATTAAACCGGTCCTTAGAAAAGCGTCTTAAACGGATTCTACTGTAATTACATTAAATGACCAACAAAAAAAAAGCTGGGACGATATTGTTAATTAATATGTAATTAAAAGTAACATTCAACATATCTGAATGTTAACTAGATTTGTAGAACGTGTATTGTATCTTGTAAATTTTGAAATTATATAATTGAATAAGAAAAAAACAATTTTTAATGTTAAAAACAATGTTCAAGTCACATGTAGTAGGTCAAAATCACGTATTAGCGGTAATAAATTGGGTATAAAATTCTTCAAAAATCATAGTTAAATAGTGAAAATTAATGGTTGGATACTTAAATTTGAACAAAAAAATTTTTTCTAATAAAAAAATAATCAATATCAAAGTCACATTTTCAAGGTAAAATTTACATTAACATAATCATGCATTGTTAAAGTCACATGACAATAAGTTTCAAAAAAATTGTGGCACTACAGGCCCATTAAAATGGCTAAACGTAATAAGTATATTGTAGGAATGCATGAAAACATTTTTAAAAGTTATAATTAAAGGGGAATAGGAGAATCCATTAAGAGAATTATACTTTGCATCTGCCCTTTATCCTAAAAATGCATCTAGTTATGATTTTTTCAAGATTGTTACTTTGATACACATAAAATTAAAAGCTAATTAAAATATTATTATACAGTTTAGCCTTTTATTTCTATGAAATATAATGGGTGCAACACTAAGACAATTTTTTAACCTAAACAGCAAAAATATCTTCTAAAAGGGACTTTATGTGACAAATATTAAAAAATACACAGACTACAATATAATCATTTTTTAATACTATTAAAAATTTAGAACCTTGAAATACTCAAATAAATACTTCAGTAACGTCAAATGTAAGGTTATTTCAAAATCAAATTGTAATTGTATTGTTGTTTTTGGTTACTTTACCCAATGGTAAAATTTTCCATCTCTAATAAGTCAATTAATATGTATTTAATAGAAAATAATAATACATTACCAAATTATTGACTTGTATCATTTGAGCATTGCTTATGTCATTACCATTAGAAATAGCTGAAAAATATGGTTAAAATGTAAAAGTTACCAATCATATTTAAATTATAAATTAATATTAATTTTAGTGGCAGTACTGACACAACTAAAAACAGTAGAGACACAAGCATGTACAGTATGCTTTGAATATTAAGATTTGTGCATTATTAACTTATTAAAAATATTCATTTTTTTATTCAATTTGGTAGATAGGTTAGGTTCCCCAAAACCACCACATCGGCACACCACCGGTACAACATAATTGATTTAAACAAAGCTCGGTGTACGAAATGTATACAGTGAGGGTAAATTAAAAGTGTTTTAAAATTCTTATTAAGACATTTTTTTTAATATACAAAAAATAAATAAAAAAAACTATATTATGAAAAAACCTCACGGATGAACGGAAAAACTCCTATTGTTTTAATAAAATTATTTATACGTAATATTATTGTCATTATGACGCTGTTGGCCAGGGACTTGAGGATTAAAATTTAATCCGATTATTATGATCACACAAAATGTGTGCATTGTTTCCAGAGAAGTACTATCGCAATCGCAACGACTATTTTTGAAACGCAGACGTCAATTGTAGCCACGCTCGGTAACCATACTCCGAGATTATTGTTAGAACAGTCGTACTATAATTGTACAGTCGTTCCGATATGGTGATAGATGTGTCTAGGCCCACACATCTATCACCATATCGGCATCCAGGAGGACAAAGGGGTCCACGGGGGCCAACGGTACAGGCTACTCGTCACCAGACGCCCCAGGCTGTCCAGAGAGCACAGAGCCAACCTGGGCCAAGTCAGGCTGTGTACAAACCGGCACCGACGAAAGCCACCCAAGCCTCTCCTTCAGCCAAAAAAAAGTCAGCAGCTCGGTTGGAGAGCTACCGAAATAAAAAAAAATTGGAGTTTCGTCGACGGAGAGATGAGGAAAATGCTGGGCCGTCTCAACAATTTCGTCTGGCCAAGTCTGACGACCCGCCAGCTGATCACATGGCAACAGAGGCGGTCGTCGAAGAGACCATCCAGCTGGCCACCAGTGAGGAAGCAGGAGTGGAAATGGATGTGGAAACAGAAGGAGAAAAGCAGGAGTAGTTGAGGACCATCCAGGACAGGAAGAGGAGATCTCCATCCAATAACCAAAGACCGGACACTCACCTACCTCACCATAATAAGAACCCTCCTACCAAAGGTATACGAATACTGTCTTTCGACATCGAAAGAGTTGGCGTATATCTTTGAAGCCCGCAAATCGATCATAAGATTCAGCGATGCTAACAGAAAGGAACTTAAATCCTCAACATTTCCCCAAACCGCTCCCATGTTAGGTCCGTGCCCGGTTGGACAGTTTAGGGGGGGGAATGTTGACACGGCCTGTGTTAACAATATTTCGAATCGTATATTTTGACAGGCCGAAAATAATCAACTGTCCGCCCCGGCTCGTTGTAATAATGCGGACGAAAATACCATATACGATAATTAAGCGAAACGCCTTATCGTGGTCGTCTCCATAGGTGCGCGGTCGCACGGGCAGCGAAATATACATATTTATAATACTACGGTAATTGCGATTACGTAATAGGTTTTTACTAACTATTACCCGCGACCGTATATCGAAACGATATAAATATGTATATTATTAAATATTAAAATAATAGGTTAGATCGGGACTACGAACGACCGACTGGCGAAGCGCCAGTTCGTGCGTAGCGTCCATAGTTGTTGAAGCAAGAAAATTGTTAAAAACGTTTATTGTAAATTTTCATTATTTTGTATGCATATAACTTATTAAATAAATAATTGATAATATTCATAATAAATATTGATAATATATTGATAATACACTAGATAATAATTGAATAAAAAAATAATAAAAATTGTGCACCGTGTTATTATTCATTATTCTTCATAGTCGTGTTTATCTCAAATGATTCGTAGATAATTTAAAATTACAACTTAATTGAAAATTGAAACCGGTATTTCTTTCTTATTGTTATATTATCTGCTATCAAAAATGTCAAAAATAAAAATCATAATTAATATTTTATAATATATAATAATCTATGAAGCTAATCTAAATAGTTTAAGACTCGATATCGACATGTTATTTACCCGCGTTTTACTGATTTAGTAACATTTTTTTATTAATTAAAAACAAAGTTTGACATAACTTGATATAGCTGAAGGTGTATTGATATTTAATTTAGTATAGTATCGACATTTGATGTCTCATATCCTACTGTGAAAATAGCATTGTTATTGTTGTTATAATTATTTGCTTTGATATGTATATTATATATTTATCAAAATTTTGTTACACGAAAATTGGATATTATTATTTATCTAATTTATTCAGAATAATTCTAATTTTTTGTTCACAACTAAAACTATTTAAAATAAAATATTATTCTTTATTCACAAATTAATTAGTCATTCATTCTTTTATTTTTTTATTCATTGTTTTGATTTGTTTTTGCCCAACTCTAGTTTTTCACCGTAACCCTTCAATTGTTTACGCCGATTCAAAAAAAATAAATGTAATAATTTATCGCACCAGAGTGAGAGTCCACTGTGCGGCGGAACGTCCGCACAAGGCTTCTCCATATGGTACCGCCGTCCCGTGTATATATCATTAAAACTAATCTTATTAATTAAATAGTAATAATAATAATAATAATAATATTAACAATTGTATTGAAATTATTATCGTGCGTTTGTATTTTTCGCATTGTGCGACCACCATTATTATCGTTTGTCACATTCCGTTGTACTTTTCAATATTTTCGTACTATACAAATACCCTTTTTTCGTTCATCGTCGTTCACTGTGAACGTACCATATTATATATATATAAATACATAAATTGTTATTTATTATTTTTACGTCGTTTTTTGTTGTATCGTTTTTTTTTTTTTTTTATCATGTGCGAACACTTAATAAAGTCATATTTGCATTTATTCTACGTTTTGTTACATTAAATAATTATTTAATTTTTTGACATTCGTGTATCAGTAGGGTATCACGAGTACTATTAATTAAATAATAAGACATATCAGGGACCCCCTCCAGAAGTTCTATGAAGAATATTAAATTTAGTGGAAACACTGTACACACGTTAAAAATGCACATTGTACAAATGCTTCAATTATGATTTTTCCAAGACTTACTAATAACAGTGATCGTCGTAATATTTAGAATAGATAGGAGCCGCTGCTATT
Organism: Eriosoma lanigerum; assembly: GCA_013282895.1. Taxonomy (NCBI): domain Eukaryota; kingdom Metazoa; phylum Arthropoda; class Insecta; order Hemiptera; family Aphididae; genus Eriosoma; species Eriosoma lanigerum. The sequence continues at coordinate 26,783,186 of CM023362.1, read as the reverse complement.
TCACAAATAATTGAATCAAATTTTGACTAAGATTAAAACTATATCTAAAACTCATGTTTATTCTGTTTCTATTGGATATTAAGGATAAGACAATAGTTCTGTATATTAAACACATTATTCTGAATAAATGTAATTATTTCATTTTTCATTTTTCCGTTTATTATAATCATTCATCACTTTCGGTGTATTGAATTTAAAAATTGAATTTTAATTTGTGTTATACTTTCATATATTATTATTATGGCTCAAAAATCAAAAAATTTTAAAACTTAACACTCCTATTTTCCATAGGTAAGGCGTAATGTAATTTCAACTTTTTTTATTACCTTATAAATTTTGCATGTTCTTTATAAGAGTCTACCGTACAGTACATTTAATAGTTGATTTTCTATTTTCCCAACAATTTTACTAATTAAAAATATAGACAAAGGTTCAATTTGATATATTTATGAAATGATAAGTATTATTTATCATGAAGTATTTGCTTAATTATACTATATTTATAAATGTGTTATTTGACAAATTATGAATAGATACAATATTTTTAAAGATCACTTGGTCATTTTTTCACTTTTTCAGTATCTATAGAGATATTGATATTTTGATCAAAGTATTAAAAAATACTAACAACTTAATTAATTCTACACACTTGTAGTTTCTATAATTATTAGTGTTATAAAATTATATACATTTATTTTTCGTGGCTTATTATTATTATTATTGTAACTAAGTAAAAGACATACTGTTTAAACTAAATACTACTAAATAACAGTGTTTTTTTTTCAACCCTATATGAAAGTATACATATAATATTTATAAATATACTTTCATATAATCTAACCTAACCTTATAATATATGAAGTAATGTATAATTTATCGTAATTTAAACAATTGGCCCTCCACAAACCTTAACTCTGGATCCGTGTCTGGGACATACTTACATTATATCAAAATTATATTAGATTCAAAGTTACTATTATAGGTATAAATCGGCATTGGAAAAAGTTCCTTTTTAAAAGGATCTCGTTCTGTTCCCCTTTCCTTTCCTAAAATAAGAACTTGTTCCAGATCCTCGTTCCCTATTTAAAGAAAAAACTCGTTCCAAATCCATTTCCATGGAAATAAAACTTGTTCCACTCTTCGTTCCTTAGTTATTAAAAAAAATAACACTTTAAAATAATAATTTCTAATTTATGTTAGATATTTATTGTTAGAGAACAAAGACCAAAGAGTTATAACATAAAACCCGAAATTAAACAGAAACTTATGAATTCGAAATATAATTATAATATATGAATAAAAATATTTAAAATAAACTTAAACTCTTGATTGTGTTAATTTATAAATACATTTTTCAGTATAAATCTTGCTCATCTATTTCCAGATGACATAATATCTATATCATGAATATGAACTAAATAATTATTACAAAATGTATATAGATGTATAATGTATATTTTATGGATAACTGTGTAGCACTGTGATAAGTGCTAACAACTTGGATTAATGTGACCATTGTATATAATTTTATAGGTAAGTTACGCTGGCATCCGTAAATTGGATATTATACTCAAAACCTGTACCAAAATTTGTTATATAATTTGTACAAATTTGTAATCATCAATAAATAATTTGTACACCCTTCCTAAGCATAGTAAAACCAAATTTTTGTTTCGGATGCCAGCGTGACATGATTCCAGCATCCGCATTTTTAATTTTTGTAGTAGACACAACCGGTACCAAAATATGTTATATAATTTGTACAAATTTGTAATCATCAATAAATAATTTGTACACCCTTCCTACATATAGTAAAACCATTTTATAATATACAGATTATCCATGTTAAAATATAATATTACAACACATTTAAAATTAATGTTTAATTTTAATTTATAATATATAATATAATATATACAGTGCATAAACGATAATTGAATACACTTAATAATATTGAGTAGAACAATAATAATTAAATTTTGTTTCTTTGGTTAGTTTTTAAATTTAATAATACACATTTAAATGGTCATTTGAAACAAAAAAAATTTTTTTACTGTTAAAAATATTGTAGTCACATGACAATAAAGTTTCCAAAAAAATTGTCACACTACAGGGCCATTAAAATGCCTAAATGTAATCATTATATTGTAGGAATGTATGAAAACATTTTTAAAAATTATAATTAATGGAGTATTATATTTAGAGAATTATACTTTGCATCAGCAAGTGCAAATTCTGCACTTTATCCTAAAAATGCCTCTATACTTATGATTTTTTCAAAATTTTTTCTTGATACACATAAAATTAAAAGCTAACTAAAATATTAATATACAGTTCAGCCTTTTATATCTAAAAAATATAATGGGTGCAACACTAAGACAATTTCTTAACCAAAACAGCAAAAATATCTTCCAAAGGGACTTTATGTGACAAATATTAAAAAATACACAGACTAGAGTGTTCTCATTTTAAAATGCTTTAAAAATTTAAAACCTTGAAATACTCAAATAAATACTTCAGTAACGTCAAATGTAAGGTTTTGTAAGGGCAAAATCAAATTGTATTTTTATTGTTGTTTTTGGTTACTTTACCCAAGGTAAATTTCTTCCGTCTGTAATAAGACAATTAATATGTATTTAATAGAACATAATAATAGATTACCAAATTATTGACTTGTATCATTTGAGCATTGCTTATGTCATTACCATTAGAAATAGCTGAAAAATATGGTTAAAATATAAAAGTTCCAAATTATATTTAAATTATAAATTATTATTAAATTTAGTGATAGTACTAACAGTATTAAATACAGTAGATACACATGCATGTTATGTATGGTATGCTTTGAATATTAATAGATTTGTGCAATATTAACTTTTTGGCGTTGGGAAAGTGTTGTCCCCATTGGGAACCATGCCAGAGGAATCGAACACAGGAATCCTTTGCTCAATATATAAAAAAGAAGACCCAATGTTATCGGAAAATTACAGAGGAATATCTCAACTACATACAGGCTACAAAATATTGACAACACTCATAATAGAACGATTAAACCCTTATGTATCAGACATAATAGAGGATTATCAATGGGAATTCAGAAAAAGTAAATCGACCATTAATCACATACACACAATTAGACAAGTAGCAGATAAACATTATGAATATAATAAAGATCTACACTTAATATTTGTATAATTTAAGCAAACATATGATTCAATAAGCAGGAAATAATTATGGAAAACAATGAGAAGTTTTGGAATACCTCAAAAATACATAACCCTAGACAAAATGTGTTACAGTAACACCAGCCTAAGGTACGATTCTGGCTAGAAATGTCAACACAATTTAAAGTACAGACTGGTCTTTACCAGAGCGATGCATTATCGCCAATGCTATTCAACATAGCCCTGGAGAAAGTGGTAAGGGATATGTCAGAAGATTGGTAAATGAACTTTGGTGAACTGAATGTTCTACTGGCATATGCTGATGACATAATCATAATGGGAGACACAAGAGATGATGTTGTACAAACCACTTAAAAATTGCTGAAGTCGAGCAAGAGGATAGAACTAGAGGTGAACCAACAGAAAACCAAATTCATGTGTATATCACAAACAGAGGTAGATAATTCAGATTTAAAGGTAGATAATCTTACTTTTAAAAAAGTTAATCAATTTGTGTACCTCTGAATAAACATAAACAGTGCAAATATCATGCATGATGAAATAAAAAATTGATTGACAAGTCCTAGCCAAGTGCTATTTTAGCATTATTATTAAACTTACTTAAATCAAAAAATCTATCTTACAAATCAAATAAAATCCTATACACCAGTTTCCTTAGACCTATCCTAACATATGGATGTGAGACATAGTCAACCACTCTATATAACAGAGAAACGGAGCAATTCGAAAAAAAACATTATGACGAATTACAAAAGCTATATGGAAGACCAAATATTCTTTCATATACAAGAAGCAAAAGACTTGAATGGTTAGGACATGTATGGAAGGCAGATGGCCGAATTATTAAACAAGCATTAGTGACCGAAATGAGAAGTAAAAGACCTCTGGGCAGGCCCAGAATAAGATGGAGGGATTCAGTCGTGAAGGATCTAAAAATAATTCAAGAAATGGTTCAGATAGACATAGTGTACAATAAAGAAGAATGGAATAAGTTTATGATGGCAGCGTTGGACCTTAATGGTCCCTTAAGCTGTATATGATTATGATGATGAATATTAACTTATTAAAAATATTCACTTTTTTGTTTCAATTTGGTGGTTAGGTTCCCCAAAACCTTTTACAACAGTAAATGTCTTTAGTTATTACACTATGTTTAAATACAAAATTAAAAATGGTTGAGTTGTATGAATGGTAAAAAAGTTATTATTTATATTTCCGGTTTCATTTCTCATAGGCTATCATCTAAAATTAAATATGATATCTGTTGTAATGCGTTGTTTGGTGATAAAAACAATTTTTTAATTCAGTTTCAAAAAGTAAAGTAGCAACACAATTTAAAGATATGAAAAATTCAGTACATTGTATTACAAACACAAAGTTGTGATGTTACCGTTTATGGATCTCATTATTATAATGCATACTGTCCATATTTTACTTTAAACTCGTCCCGTTAAAATGAAGTACCCACGTTTAACATACTCTATAATATCGATTTCATATTATTAATTATAGAATCACATTTATTTGCCTTATTTAGATGCCATTTTAGTTATAATCGGTTATGAGATTCGAGGTCATAGATCTCGTAGCGCTGTTGCATTTCTATAGGTTGTATACTTAGATTTCTTAACTAACACGAGCCTACCCACGCGAACATACATAACATTAGGCCGAATTTGTCCCGGACAATTTTAACACAAAGCATTTGTAAATGCTGCCGTGTCTCGTTTTGGCGCTTCGCAGCGCTCGGACCATAACCGTAGCTATCGACGTTTTGGTGAACACAAATTATACGGTACATCCAAATTTAGTACGTTTGTATCAGATGAAGATCACTCGTATGCATAATTTATTATTATTCATTAATAAAATTGTTTAATTCCGACGAGAAAAACACGTGCAATGTTTACCTAACGTTCGTCAAAACGAACGGTTAGGTGTCGTCGCGTGTAATTGAAATCGTCGACGCCGAGCGTCAAGCGTTACAAACGAGCGGTGTTTTTAACATCTATAGAATATATAACATACATATTTTGTTAAACGGTATTCATACGCTCAAAAATCGAGCACGTTCAATTCGTGACACACCGCTTGTCGCTTATGGCCAACGATTATACAGATAATATTATATTGTTTTGAATTGTTTCAACGTTCGTGGTAGCGTAAGCGTAAGCGTCCGAGACAAACGCACCTAAACAGCCATTACAATAATAATATTATTATGTTCGACATATCTCAAACAAATCATGACACGCGTGCATCCGCGCACGAGATCGCCATCAGAATGACGGACTGTTGCGCCGCCGCCGAAAACGTTATCGCTATCGTCGACACACGTCGGTGCGCCTGATACACGACGACGACGCCGCCACCGCCAATTCTCGGCACGTGCCGTCCTTGCGTACTTGTGTTTGTTCGACGTCGGCGCCGAGTATAACGACCGGAGCGCTATCAGCGTATTATCATAATTTTCAAATCGTCAACAAACGACAACGAACGCGTTAAGGGGGCCCGGAACAATCTACATTTCTCATGCATTTAGACTAATAAGCGGGCGAAAATTTACCTAATTTCTAATAGTCCGATTTTAATTTTTAAAAATAATTTGAATCCATTAACTTATATTCTATGATATGTAGGAAAAATATTTTCATTTTATTATCCTATGACTCGTAGAACAATATGTAGATAAAAAAAAGCAGTAAATTAATTTTGTATCATAGTTAATTAGCTGAATATAAAATTAAAAATCAAAGAACTAATTTACTTTAGCTACTCCTCGAATTTTGATTTTTTTTTTCTGAAACATAAGTATTTTAGTATTTTAGAAACATTGGTGCAAACGAAAATTTGCGAAAAACAATAGTTTTTGAGTTATTTTCATTTAATGAATGACATTTAGATAATGTTATTTTAAATACCTAAATAATTTCCCGTTTTAAAAATATTTTTAAATATTTTATTTTACGTTTATTATTTTTATGTAGGCTAGTTGTACCGAGTGGCTGGCACTCGTCGCTGCGCTCCTCGGCGCCGTCGCTTCGCTTCACAAATCGAAAATATCCCTCGATTTGTCGTGAAAAACCACGGCGGATCAGTAATATGGAATAAAAAAATTTGTTTAATCAATTTTTAATCATTTACGATATTCACAATTTAAAAACTATAAATAATATATTAATACAATATGAAAAAAAAAATAATAATAATGCAAAAAAGAATCCTTTTTCGACATTATTATGGTGATTATAATTTATACTTGCGTATTACTTATTTTTCGTTATTCCATATATTTGTGTTAAAAATGAACTTCATTAATGTAATATTAAAAATTGTATATTACTATATATATTTATAGGTATACAATATAATTTTTTTTTTTTATCAAGGAGGCAATCTATATTATTCATGCATTTGGACAAATAAGCGGGCGAAAATTTACCTAAGTTCTAATAATCTCAAATAAAATGGAAAAACAATTAAAAACATTTTATTTAGAATATGTATTGCCTCAACTTGTCAACGAACTTCATTAATTGAATATTAATTTAATTATATAAAAATAATAAACTATATATTTGTTTTTTATAATATAGTATATTACCTGTATAATAATAGACAAATTGATGGAAAACAGCAAAATTGCGGTTGCCGTGTATTTGATTTTAAACATTTTTGGATAAACTAATGCAGTTACCAGTATTTGTACGTAGGGACTTGTGTAATTTTTTTTTCTCATAGGTAATTTCCACAAGTGGTAAAATTATGGAACGGATTATCAATATGATATATAGTGATTGAAGTCTGAAATATTTCACTATGTGTTGAAATATTTCACAAAATCGTGAAATATTGAATTTTAACACGTTTTAAAGACAACTATTTTCAATTAATTACAATATTACATTATAATTATCACAATCAAGACGAAATTTCTTAATTTAGAAAATATCGTATGAATAATATAGGAAATATTAATAATAATTACCTACACGTGTCATTCTTGAATCATTTGTATTGTAATATACCTAAATTTATAATAATTATATTATTTTTCACATTTATCTGTCAACCCTATGTGATTTATTATATTGTTTTCTTGTAAGTTTAAAGTGTTTTATTTATTATGTGATACCTATAGTAATATACGTATAATATTTAAATAGTATATACTAATATACTATATAATATGGGCTTATAAATTATACATGTTATATACATTGTACTATACTATTATAATATATATACTTTATTATTTGATATTCCAGTTGATATATTTTAAATTTTACTAAAGTATTAATTTTGTTTTTACTATTATTAAATGTATTAAAAATAGGGATTGAAGTCGTGAAATATTGAATTTTATTACTTATAAACACAACTATTTTTAATTAATTACAATATTACTGTACATTTGTAGCTTGTAGATAACACGTATTTTTCATGCGGAGTGCGCTTTAATAGGTTATAAATTTATTAATATAATAATTCATAATTATTATCACGAATCACTGTGAATCATTATTTATTATACCATTTGTACTATTATAGTCATTATAGTATAGTTTATTGTTTTCAAAGATGTCAATAAGACAAGCTTTAGAACAATTTCAGGTACCAACAGGCAACAAGTACAATAAGTGACCACTTGAAGGCACGCAAATTAAATAAAATTATTTATTAATAAATAAGGTAATCCAACAACTTTAAATAATGACCAGGAACAGTGGTGCAATTAGCCTAAATTTTTGGGGGGCTTCAGCCCCATCATAATATTTATTAAATGTGACCCATGGGGGTAAAAAGACCCACAATAAATAAAAGCGAATACTAATCAATAATGGTACAAAATAATTCAGCATTATTAAATGTATTGAACGTTATAAAATAATATTAATCATTACAAAACAAGTGATATTTTTCCTTCTGTTTTAGCAAACATATCAATAATTTCATTTACATTTATATTTAAATTGAATATGTAAGCATCAAAAATCCATAATAACTAAAATAATATAATAAATTGATTTTATAGAGTATAAAATCTCCGATTACAACCGACCAAACAACAATAATTGTATCAATAATGACAATAACATGCATTTTACTTTTAATATTCATTACAGAAATGATTATATTTAATATAAAAACAGAAGGGGCTGGAGCTGATTTAGGGGGGGCTAAGCCCCCCTAGACCCCCCTAATTGCGTCTCTGACCAGGAAAAAAAACTTGTTTAAGGACTATTAATTTATTTTAAATGGAGATTTCCTCTAAAATGTAGAGATATTAAGCTAGTTGTTAGGTCATTTTTAGATAGGATAGGGAAAAGTCATCACACTTTTTTTGTATATAAAACAAACTACGAATAAAAATATGTGCCTTTTGTTTTATAAATTATTACTAAGTTATAAGTTATATTGCTTCCTAATTGATTAATGGTTTTACATAATAAAGTAAACTATTTCTATTTCTATTTCTATTAAGAATTTAAAATATATATATATAATGTAATATTAATTATTATTGCATTATCTTATTCTTTATGCTTTAAAATATTTTTATATAATTTTTGTTATCATTATGTTAGTATTGTAATATAGATCAAAATATCAAATAATAATTAAATAAAAATGATTGTAAAAATAGAAGCTCTTAATAAAAATTTATATATTTCTTATAATATGAAATATTTCATGCAATTGAAATATTTCAAAATTTTAAATTTCATGAAATTTTCAATCCCTAATGATATATGATATATTGTGTTCAGTGGCGGCTCGTGGTTTGGACGACGGGACGATCGCACCCTCTACTAAAATTGAAAAGAAGAAAATGAATTGTATCTACATTTTTAAAAAAAATATGTTTATATTACATTTGTTGTATGCAAACATTATGCAAGTTATTTCACTCAGATACCATAGCGTGCGGGTACGTTTCGGCTGCGATCTTATATACGGATTTTGGACGACTGTTAGCGTTGTCCATAATGTAAAATATTAGTATACTATATTGGGTAATTTATTTTTAGAATAAACTGCGTGTATGCTCGTCGTTATCGGTTGATATATTAACATTGATTAATTATGTATAATCGCTTTTATTATTATTTATTACTTTCATTTCTATTTCTACTGCTATCTGCGACTAATAAATCGTTGATTGTTGTCATACCACTCATACGCCATGTCAGTTTAAAATATATTGTTTTTACGACTGGCAGCGTCGTCTAAGCAATACATTGAAACGTATATTATAAGCGCGCTGCTATTGTGTGCGTGCGGGTACATTTCGGCTGTAATCTTATCGTAGGTTTTGGACGATCGTCCATATTATAAAATATTATAACACCACTATATTGGGTAATTTATTTTAGAATAAACTGCGTGTACGCTCGCCGTTATCGGTAATCCCTATTATTATTTTAAAAGTACCCATTTGCTTTTTTTATCCACTGCTATGCTCACCAATTAAATCTTATAATGAT
>CM023362.1:26717566-26728513 GCA_013282895.1 Eriosoma lanigerum | reverse complement strand
TAAGAAATACTGGTAAGTTAATATTATAATTTGTGCAGTTGTACTACAAAAAAAATTATTAGGTGACATTTAAAATTTTCATTTTTATTAGATTAGATTTTATTTTATTTAGTTTACTGTAACTACATATTTATCAATAATAGTTTATTAATGTACGAATTTTTTACATTTTACTGTAACTTGATGCAATCTAGTGCATCAAAGAAATGTTGGGTTAATAGGCCAATTATCGTCCAAATATTTTTATGGGTTCCTTTATAATTAAATTCAATTGGCAGTGGTTTAATGAAAATTTTATGAAATTTTACTGTTCTATAATAGTGTTGTACCTTAACTATTGTTAATTACAGTACTGTAATAACAAATAAATAATTGACCTACGATGTAATTTATATTATTTTATTTTACTTTTTAGGGTGGTGACTTGGATCAATATTAAAACTAATATGTATAAAAAAGTTATTTCATTTTCAATCGAAGATTATCTTTCAATAAAATGTCTTAATTACCCTTTTACAATTACAAGAGTAGAATTATGTATTTCAGTGAACCTACCAACTGTTGATTTAAATTATATTAATGATTTAATGGAAAATTAAGGTCATATTCAAATTGTCTAAATTCTAATATCAACAGGAGCCAAAATCTAAAATATAACAATCATTTAATTTAGAACCTATTGTATCTTTATCAGAAAGTAGAGAAAGCTAATTAAATTTAGACTTTAGTGTATAATTAAGATATTCTTATTCCCATTATAGTACAAAATGACAGTTTCTATTTAAGATTGCTAGTTAACTTCATATCACTAACAATAAATTCAACTGGACATTTCATTGCATACTGCTATAGTGAAGTCAATAATACCTGGGACTTGTATGACGACTTCCAGATAAAATTAAAACCGTTCGACCTAGAACAGATGTACAAAATTTTCAATATTTAATATATACCAAATAAAATACAACTATATAATAATTTGTGAACATTAATAATAGTAATAATAATACCTTAAATACATTAAATATTAATAATACGTCTTGTAAAAATTAAAATTTATATTAGGATCTTTGCTATCTAGCATTTAAAAAATTTATAATTTGGCATACATTTGTATAATATATTATTATTATTATTTATTTATTATTTTTGTGGTGTTATTAGTAAAATTTATATGTCACCAATTGTTTTATATTAAATTATTAAAAAATTTTAGATTTAGATTTTATAATATATTTTACTCAATAACAATTGTTGAAAATTCAAATGTTTGTTATTATTTTTTTGTCATGAAATAATTCTAGAGTTCAGTTAATAATAATTATATTCTGTTTTCATATATTTTACTACTGTTGTATATTGTACCTGTATATTAATATATAAATATTATATTTATATTAATATATTAATATAAAATATAATAATTTATTATTTAATTGTATTGAAAAGTTAAATGTATGATTATAATATTGACTTAAATTTATTTCCTTCTAGAATATTAAAAAGGTAAATAATTTATTTGTGTTATATAAATGTTAATAATAATAATATCTAAAATTATTATCATTTTATTTAAGTTGTATAAATATTTTAGCTACCATTTCAAAAGCAAGAGATTTATTAAAAAAACCTGAAAATACATCAGACTTATACCTATCCACTGAATAATATTCACATTTTTATGTGATTTATTATTATATTTTATATCATAATTCTTTGCATAATATTTATTATTAAATTGTCATAAATATTATAATGTTTATGTATGGTGTATATTTTATTGATATTTATAATGAATAAATTATATAATATGATTTATGAATTATTTAATTATTCAACATCTATTATTAATTTATAAACCTTATGTGAGGTATTTACTTTATAGTAATACTAAATAATTTATTTGAGATAAATGGATTTTATATTTAAGATAATTACTTTAAGTAGATTCGGGCACTTTTCTAGTTAAAATATAGTCATATCCATAAGATTTCAATAGATAAGTAAATAAATTGTCTGTTGACAGCAATGTAACCTTAAGTTCTTGAGCACTTTAACCTGTTAAAAATTCTTCAAAGTTAATTTTTTCAGATACCATTTTATCCTCTCTTGAATCAATTAACACAAATATAGTAATGCATCTATAACTCTGTAACAGTATAAGTATTACATGTTTACATTCATAATAAAATACCTAATATACAAATTAGAAATTAATAATTAATTACTTACATGGGTGTGGGTTTTGAAGCATCCTAACTTTAGATTAATCATTATAGTGAGATAGTAGGTAGAGGTATATAAAAAATAAAAAATAATATTTAATAATTTTTTCTTTATAACTTATCCCATCTATATTAGAAAAATTATTTAGTTTCTTTGTGTTTCTATAAATGTTATATTTGTATTCATTGCATTGTTTATTGATGTTACGTTACTGAGTTTGAGTTTACTATAATGAATTCTTCAAAATCATCACTAACAACATAATCATTTGTTACTCCTATATTAGGGCTAGGAGGATTATCTTCATCAAAATCTTTGAGTAATATTTATAAAAAGAAATACAATTTTTATTAAAATAAAATATATATTTGATTATTATAAGTTAAATTAGCATTGGTACAAATTATTTTCCAAAATAGTTTAATATAATACGGGGGACGGAGTACCTTCTCTAATGTTTTGAAGTCCTCATGAATTAGGTTGAATTTAAACATTGCAATGGACGCTACTTTTTCTTATAGTCATATAGACCCCCTTCTTTTATTTTTCCAATTCAAGCACTGTAAATATATCATAGTTTGTCAAAACTTTTAGAAGTTACAAACCTATATTGCTGCAAAGAAGCATTAAGAAGACACATATAACGAAGATCTAAATACAAAATTAAATTTTCAGTATTATATTATATATAGCATTTCATTTTAATAAAAATATTATTACATTTTGTTATTTTTATCTGTTATCAATAGTTAAATAATAGTTTATTACCTGAAAAAAAACAACATTCTCTAAAAGTTTTGCTTGGCATATATATCAATAAAATATGAAATAGATTTTGATACTGATGTATGAATTACATTTAATTTATTTTTAGCCCGAGTCCAAATTCCATAAAAATCTCCTAGTGTCAAATTATTTCTTTGTAACATTTTAGTACACAAAAATGCAGGTTCAAGTGAATTAATCTATTAACAAAATAATTATAATAAAACCAGTTTATTACTAAATTTTTTAGTGATAATTTATGTAATATATGAAATTTACCAAACTATCAAGAAGATCTCAATCCCATACATTTAAAAATAAATTTGTATTAATTAATTGGTGATCTTTACAAAAAAGGTTTTAAGTTCTCAAAAACATATTAACATAATAACTAAGTTGAATTTTATCTTGTTATTACATCAATAATACCTTTTTTGAGTAATGTTGCATATGATTGAGTTCTAAATACTTTCATAATCTTAAATAATAATTAAAACCAAAAATATTATTATATCTATTTGTTTCATTAATTATTTTAAAAAAAGTAAACATGTATAATATATATAATGTATATAGATACTTTAATAATGTATATTAATATATTTTACTTGTCTTGCTTTAGTCAATAGCTTTTGAGTTTTAATATCTTTTAATCCACTTTCAACACACAATTGAAATGTATGCACAGAATATCGGATACATTGTGTGATTGATTAAAATTGTGATTCAATATTTTCAACATTTAGTGCAGTAACTACATCATTTTGAAATTTATCAATGTCAATAGGTTCAAAATCTAATTCCATTACAATTGTATCTATCATATTTTCACCCTGATTAGAATCATCTAAATATTAACATTGATAATGAATAATTGTAAATAATTTATACACAAAACTTGAAATAAACATAAATTATATTTTAGTAAAGTAAACAAGTTTTAAGATACCTTCAGTATTTTCTACATCATTTTGTACTTCAGGCTCAGGAGCATCATCAGACTCTTGATTTTCATTGAATATATTTACCATTTTTACAATGTTTGCACCATTATCGCATGTTATTGTGTATACTTGGCGCATTTCAATATCATATTCCTTACGGTATTCAGTAACTTTAAATAAATCAAAAAATATTGTTATTGGAATTTGAATATAACTTATAAGCAATCACAAAAATCATAAAATTTCAATTAATAGTTATTATTAATTATTATTGAAATATTAGATTTATCTTTATTTAAAAAAAACTTAATTATTTTTTTTTTTTTTTAATAAAACTACATTTTAATTTTTATAAATGTAAAGACTAACATATTATATCCATATAGTATAGTATGGAACTAAATGCATATACCTACTAATACAGAATACTGATTAGTGATTGCTAAAGTTAAATACAAGTAAGTAAAATATTACTTTACTTACTATTTCTTTTAAATATTCTGAAGAATGACGATTTAACAATTCTAGCATACCTAAAGTCTTAATTTTTAATTCATCATCTTTTATATATTGAATATTACTTCCAATGATTGAACGATTTAATCTTGTAAATAATAATTCTTTAATAATAATTTAAATAAAATAATAATAATTTAATATTTCTTTTTCTACTTTAAATTAGAAAAATACATAGTCTATTTTTAAACATAATAATTTCCCAAAAATATTTTGTTTTATATTTTTTTACAGTATTATCCGAATATTGATTAACATATTGTTTAATATTTTGAGAGTTAATTTTAAAACCTATATTATAACATAGATTTTAACATCGCATTAAAATAATCAAGATAATTTATGGTAACATTAGTAATCAGGCATATTTGCATTATATTTTTACCATTTCTAATAGAGTCCATAATTGGATCCAATATCATTTTAAAGCCAGAATCATTTAAAAGTGTAAAAGGTCTTCCGTTGGTGGTAACTAGTTGAACATAAGCCTCTATTACTTCATTTTTATTTAATTTTACATTTAATGCACTTTTTTAATAAAAATCATTTTATCCAATGGTCCGGTCTCCTGTTTCTGTTAATAAAAATAAATAAACCATCATATTTATTTGCATTCTTTAATTTATTTAACTAATACATAATACTTAATAACTACAGAATTTATTAAAATGTAAAAACGAAAAATTTAAAAGTATTGGTAGATTTACTTACATAAAAAAGTAATAAGTAATAAAATAGGTATACAATTTATTAGCTAGGTATTTAATAAGCACAGAACGCAGCGCACAGACAACAATTTGATCAATCAGCAATTTACATACCATACATTATATAGTATAATATTATGCTGTGTAGAAAAACCTACTTATAAATACCTAAATAAAATATTATATTGGCTCATGAGTATATAGTTATATACAATCATCAATAGGAGTTACAAGTCTACAACATTAATTATAAATAATTTATATTTCACATTTTCCCAGAAACAACGCAAAATTATTATATTATTTGTTTGTCTACAGGCTGCCAGATAAATCACGAATGACGATCGCCGGCTAGTAATTTTTGAAAACAAAATCTAAATATGTGTTAAAATAATTAGTAAATAAAAATGATATAAATTGTTTCACAAAGGAAAAACCAAAAAGAAACTAAAATAAATAAATATTTAATAGCCTTAGTTATTACAAGTTACAGCAATATATTATTTTTATTTTAGCAAAATATAAAACGATATAACGTTTTCATTCAAAATGATTATTATATAAAAATTGGTTATTGTTTTTTTATTACTATTTTATGTTTTTCGTTTATCGATTACGTTTCATCATATTTTTCCATTTTAAACGTTTAATCATAACGTTTTTAAGCCCCGATGATAGGTAAGAATTTAAAAAATTAATTATAAAATTGTAGTAGAAAAAGAAGTATCAAATCTTTATATATCACTAATGACACATGATGAAGAGCTGGATAATACAAACACTAGAGAAAACAAGCTCAATCACGGACTGCTGGCAAACACAGAATTGACCATACTAAAACTAGAGAAAAAAATAAGCATAGCAAATGATATTAACATAACAGACTATAGTATACACAAATTTACATAAGTAATGACGAATAATTTGAACAATTAAAAGCCGCAATAGGAACGCAATACACAACAACTGCCCTTGGTGTTAGATGTCAAATGAGTCATCCAACTCTTATATTAATTTTAATTATTTGGACATTAAGCAAAAAGCAAATTATAATGGACGGCCACTCACATACAGAAACTTAGGAATGGACTTTTAGTGTCACCTTTAGCACAATATTAAACAAAATAATTAATTAGAAAGTACTGGTAACAATGGATAAGTGAAAATCAAGACAAGGAGTTTAAAAATTACTATTAAAAAATTAGTTAAAGCCGACCATTTTACGATATAAGATAACTGAAAAAAAATATGCTACCTCTGATAGCATGAACTGTACGCAATACTACAAACTGGATCTTTTTTTGGATTTTAATACAAATATATTATATATAATATATTACCTTTACATTTGATCATTAGAAATCCTTTTTACAAAATTTTCAAAACTTTATTGAGTAAAATGAACTGAACCAATCTAGACTTCTACATTTTACATTCAGTAAACACTTTTCAGCAAATTCCATCCAAACAGCTAGGGTAAATTGGTATTTACCTTTTGGGAACCTAATTAATAATTAATAAATTAATTTAAAGTAAATACAAAATGTGATAAAAAGATACTGAATAATACATAAACATACACAGTACAAAAATGTTTTATCAAACATTGAAACATCGAAGCTTAATAAGAAAACAAATATCATAAACAAACATACTACAAATTACTACAAATAATTAATGTAATATGTAAAATGACCAATATAAAGTTATTCCATAGTTTTTAAGTTTTACCAATTGCTACCGTCCGCAAAAACAGCAACTTAACATTTTTAGTTTAATATAAACATAGTAATTCAAAATAATATTAACTACAAAATATAATCGTAAGAGACAAATCATAGAAATATAATCAGACTCACAATGTTCGTAGTTATATCATTTCAAAAATCATAACATGATAACAGTCATAACTCGTATACACCACGGTTATTTATCTATAACCGTGGTAACAACGGTCATATGTAGATAACCGTGATCGTAAAATATTATCATTGTATATTGTGCTGAAACAGCTGCAGCATTTCTGCCTATCACAAGGTAAATTTAATAGATTATAATTTAAATTTGTGCTCAAAATCGTATATTGAAGAGGAAACATGGACGAAAAAAATAATACAGTCATTACTCATTATATTATTAGATTACAAATATTTCGAAAGAAAATAAAGTAGATACTAGATACTATACTGCATTACTGCCATACGAGTAATTTGATTGTTTCAATAAATTCCGAAATCGAGAGAATCAGTCGATTATTTTCACTGTAATCGAAATATTAGATTAGTTCAAACAATCGGTATTTCGACTATTTTCTCTCGATTGTTCCCATCACTAATCAAAATGAAAGAATTGTGTTTGTGTGCGCACTCGTAATGTCTTTTAAAAATAAATAATATTAGAAATGAAAAAAACATTCAAGTTAAAGCATTGATGATACGTGTATAATCATTTGACCGTACTGCTAATATTGTATGAACCTAACTTGATATTTTCAGTTTAAATTGAAACTGAAGAATAAAATAATTAAAAACATAAAAGGATTAATATTTTTTAAATATGAATATTAAATTAAATTAATTAAGTAGGTCGGAATAGTGGACTGTATTGAATTTGTTTTTGTGGTTCATCAGATGATGAAAAAAAAAAAAAAATGTTTATTAATTGTATATAAAAATGCTGTATTATAAATTCTAAGACATCGCGCAGCGGTGATCACCAACACTTCAAACGACTTGTCCCGTTGGATCGAATATATCGAAATGATCGGAAATAACTATATCAGGAATAAAAATTGTACGTAGTATTTTCTACCCGAACCGTTTAGATAACGCAGGTTTTCTATACCTACGCATTTTACAGCAATAATATAAGATTGTAACCATAAATAATTGACAATGCATGACTATTATATTATTATAATCCTGTCCTGTATTATATGTATGGGTATACTAAATACTTGTTACGATAATTATTTAGTAATTGGTTAATTATTTTAACGCTTTTTAATTTATCACGTATACTAAGAGGTCAGGTTTTTTATGTGATATGTTTTTTTTTTCTAATTACAATTTGTGAAAATACACATCTCGTTTTGACAATTATTACAATTATGTGATCATAAATTAATAATAAAGGCCCAACGTACTGTGTACCAATTAAAACTTCATTAATAATTATTATATAAATTAGTAAATAAATCTAACGGTCATAACGTCATGTAATATTGTTATATTTTATATTAGAATTTATTGTATAGGCGATTCTGCACTCGGTAAGACTTCTCATCGACAAATTTCGATTCTATAAACTAACTAAACGACTGTTGTCGAATAATTAACAATTTAGAGATTCTGTATCTCATGTTAAACGAATATTATTGTCAAGATATTAAAATACTATGGAAAATGTACGATACCGTGTCGGGCGGTTTGGAATGGCGTTATCGAATCATGTTATCATGAAAAATGTTATTATTTATCATTATCACACATTTGATTTTGTATACATCGTATTATCATACAATTTTGATTTTTTTCCTTTCGCCTTCGTTTTTTTTTTCTTAGTTAATTTATGTAAATAAGTACCTAGCTATTTTTTAATATTAATATAATAATGTTATGGCTTTATTTTATCTCGGTTGGGATTTCTTAGTATGTAAGGAAAATTAAGGATATTAGAAAGAAGAGTAGAGAGAAGAGATGCTCAAAATCCTTAAGATTTCCCAATAAATTAATTTATGAACACTTTTAGTCATAAAATTATTTAATTAATATCTTATATCAGGATGTATATGTATGTAGGTGAATGTATATGCCATTGGATAATTTATTTAATGACATCAAATATGAAGTTGGATTAGGTACTAATAATTAAATAATGATTTAATTATCACCAGACTTTACAATAAGATGACTAACGACAATATACAACGTATCACAATTTTTATACACTTTTAACGCAATGTCTTACAATGTAATTACAGTAGACAACTATGTGTTGTTTGGTCATTTTTTTATTTAGACTCGTAGATATCTACCAAAATTCCAATATAAAATGACGCATCAAAAGTGTATGCAAGGTTCAAAAAAATTAAATACGTAGTATTGTCGTTAGTATATTAAGAAAAAAATAATTAAAAAAACGTTTAACAAAACTATTAAACACACCATATTTTATCAACATAATGGGTTTGTGAGGAGACAAATGACGAATTTATATCATTTTAAGTATATTTTCCTTCAGTTATAAAGTAAATAGTATTATTTGAAATTTATAAAATACTAACTCTTTTAATTTGATTTAACCTGATGATTTCACGTCCTTCCATTAATCCCCGGATACATCAAATTGTTTAATTGTGTTACCAAATCTTCTTACGAACATCTCAGGTTAGCATTTTCGTGAAGGGAATTAAATTTTCCAGTAACTACATATGGATTTTGTATCACATAGTCCAAAAAAGAAAAAAGAAAGTTGTGTATCGTTTCTTCTCCCCTATCTCAATTTTTTCAATTATTTAATGCATTTATCCATTATATTCTTTTTTTGACTAGATACTGAGTGATAATAAATAACTCAATATTTATAAAAAAATGTAATATAACAGAACACTCAACAACGTATAATACAAAATAATTGATATAGAATGAGATAAAAACAAAAAAATGGATTTAAACCAATTTACACAATGAATTTCTTACGAAATCGGATTAAAGTATTTTAAACCTATAGTTAATCAGATCCATTATAAATGCACCAGTATTACACACCAATTTAGTATAGCGAATTTCTATATGTATCGGTGTTTTGTCGATACAGCGTTTTACAGAATCGTAACTTTGATATCGATTTTCGACACATGATAATTGGGTTACTCGTTAACGAATTCTCAATAAGAATTTCTTATTAGTTAATGTTATTATCCAGTTACAGAATCGCGTAACAGGCGAAATTTTTCACCCTGATAAATAATAACAATTTGTGATTACAATATGATGAACACAATATTTTTTTTTTTCTAACTTAAAGATAAATTTTGATGTTTGCCCCTCCAGCCGTTTGAGTATAAAAATGCCTGCGATTAATTATAGGTATATTATGTTCTTATATACATCAACACTAAATTTTTCTATGATAAATTAAAATAACATTACGTCTTAAGCCCGGTTTCTAGTTGTCATATTTTATATACGAGAAACGAGATTACGTCCGTGCCGTTTATTACATACGAGTCGTGTAATCAAATCCGTGGTGCCACGAAAATGTGTCAAATTGATCGTACGAATATCATCCGAAAATAAAAATAGCTACAGTATCAATTTGCCTATCATTTAGTTCACCTGAAGTTTAAACAAAGTTAAATTGTATTAAATATTCTATTATATAAAATAATATATATATACACGTATTAAAAATGTCCGAAAAAAGATGGTCTGATAACACAACAATGAAAGTTATAAATATATACTCGACATTAGAATTTTTGTGGAATACTAGTTTACCAAATTACAAAAATAAGTAGGTATAGCAGACAAATAGCTGCAGAAATGGGTATTGAAAGCTTTAGAGTACCTGAAGTAAAATCAAAAATCAATAATATAAAATGTGTGATCTGACGTCGACGATGACAATGTACACTGTACGTCAGAATTCGTATCAGTGTAAATATGACAAGTGAAAAGCGGACTTTACGCATAAGGATGCGTTACGACTTTTAGACGCTACCTCTCCTCGACCATAATAATAATATTATACTTGTTATCGCGAACTAAGATTATACAGGACCGTGG
>CM023362.1:26651501-26717166 GCA_013282895.1 Eriosoma lanigerum | reverse complement strand
AAAAAACTATTTATCTGATTTATCGTAAATTGTATTAAAATTTAAAGAAAGATAATATTTTTTACGTATTCTAATATATAAATTATGTATACATATGCATATATAATATATTATGTTAACTCGAAACATTCTTGTAAAAACAATATAAAAAAAAAAATTGTATTGCACAAAGAATCGCTATTACGGTCCAATATCAATACATAGTATTTTAAATCGCTTTGTGATGTGCGTTCATGCGCGAAATCATATTATGAAAATCAGCATATTTATTTAAATTCACGCGTAGATCCACCGCTCGTACACATGAACATGACTACTTAATTTTAACCATCGGGGGAAATAAATCTGACTACCTATAACTAGCAAAATATTTGTAAGCAGATAAAAAGTATCAATACTGCAATATTTGTATTTTATATTGGAATTTGAAAGTACCGATAGAACAATAACAACAAATTTAAAACAGCGGGTCGGTCGATTCTCGACGTTCCTTCTTCGTCTCTTTGGTCCTCGGAAAAATTAGTGGTTTATTATAATTAAGATTTGAATGCAATGATATTGCATTAGAAAATACGATTCTGATCGAAACTCAATATAATACAATATATTATACTGATAGGTCGTACTATGAGAGTAAACTACCTATGAGAAAACTCAAAAAAAATTTTAAATACCTACGTTCAAAATTGCATTAGTTATCATGAAAAATCTAAAATCAATTTCATCAAAATTACGATTTCCGAAAAAATTTCAAATCACTAAACGCTGTCAGAAAATCCACCAATCGTTTCCAAACTTTTTTCTCTAATGTAGAATGTATATGAATACTCAAAAAAATTCCCTACAATCAAAACTCAATTAGTTATCACGAAATTAATAAATTTTAAATAACAGAAACCGTTGATTCTTCGCCATTTTTTGGTAATTTTTCTTCTCCCAAAGAAAAACTTTTGAAAAATTTGACAAATAAGCTAAATAAAGTATTAACTATACGCGATTTGCTACTGAAAGTATACCCTATTCGTGGTAATTGAACCATTATTTCTACCCGAAAAAGTGTTTTCGTACACAAAAAAAACATCATTGTAAAACCAATACACTCCACACTTGCTCAGAATCTGAAACGTAAAAATAAATAGATTTTTTGGACCTGAGATATTAGTTTAATGGTTTATGTGAAATTAATTTATAATATTAGTATTTGTGTTTTTTTCATCGATCACTCGCATTGTTTGAAAAAATAATAAAACAAGGCGTGTTTAATAATTATAATTGTATTAAGCAGCGCGCGCGCACACACGCACGCGAACCTGTAACTTTATCTTTTATCTGTTTTGTGAATTTTAATTAGGTGTTTATTGTATATTATTTTGAATTATGTAATCGGGAAAAGGCCGCTCGAGTGTATTATTAATGTAAATATTATAATAATCGTCGTATATTATAATAATCGTCGTATAATATTGTTGTTAGGTACGGCTATACGCGTGTGTTAAAAACGTCGTGATCGAATTAAGTATCGTTTTTCGTTCGCAAATCGAATCGGGAGAAACCACGTGATCGTGTGTTTTTTTTGGTTTATATAATTTTTTTATGCTGTTCTAATAGCAGCTTATAGTATTTTGTATTTTATTATTATATTGTTTCTAAACGGCTCGAATAGCCAAACACTATTGAAAATTATTACCTATTTTTACCATTTTTGTGTGTGTGTGTATGTGATTTTTTGTAATTCATTTAAATTTAGGTACAGGTGTGGAACTGGCCAGTCTTCGCACCGACAAAAATAGTGAGTTTTATTATATTATTTTTGCTTATTATTACTGTTGAGCCAGAAGGGCTAAAATTATATTTTATTATTGTTATTATTAGTATTTTGTGATTTTTACAAATTGTACCTATTTATTTATTTATTTATTCGTTATTATATATATTTATTAGTTGGTGTCCGAGGTGCGCGTAATAATATTTTACGCTCTCGGCCCGTACAAGGCAGATAATACTATTAATTAGTAGGTACCCTACAAGTTTATTTTTTATTATAAATAATAATTAAAAATAAGTTTATTAAATACTACATATTTTTTAGATTCTGAGCGAAGCCAGGAATGTATTGGTTTTACAAAGATATTATTTTTTTATGTATGAAGACACTTTTTCGGGTAGAAATAATGGTCTGATTACCACAAGTATGATATGCTTTCGTAGCAAATCGTGTCTAGTCGAAAATTTTTTCGAAGTCTAAACATATACGACTTAATGTTTTTACAAAATATTTTGAAAATCTTGACTGACAATTTTTTTTCATAATTTTATAAAGTAAGAATTTTTGAAAATCGGCAAAATTACGGTTTCATTATTTTATTTCTTGATAACTAAATAAGTTTAGATCGTAGGAAATTGAAATTTATTTTAAATATTTACATTCGTAATTTACACACGTGGTAAAATTTTGGAATGGATTATTAGTATAGCATATTGTAATATATTGAATTTCGCTCAGAATCGTATTTTCTAATGCAATGTCATTGCATTCAAGTCTTAAGTATAATAAACCACTAATTTCTCCGTGGACCGAAGGGACGAAGGAGGAACGTTCACAATCGACATCCCCACTTTTCTTTATTTTTTTTCTAATGCATATTTTAATAGCATATTTAGTGATTTTTTAAAGCATGAAGTCCTTAGCACTAATTATTAATATACATATTTCATATTTTGGGACATGACTATTAAAATATTATTAATGATCAGCATTTTCGAAAACGTAATATTTTCATATATTCTCCTTTATTATAATTATCTACTATACTTAACCTCTTGTGGTGATGTTATTTATCTATTTATAATAATAAATAAACTAATACTAAATACTACTAGCAATATTGAATAAACAGGTAATATTATTTTATCTGGCATTATTAAACGCATTATGTTGGAAACAATGCAAATTATTATGAATAAATCGAACATTTGTAACATTCATAAATTAGGTCATTTGTTTAACATTAGTTTTAAATATTTACTATTATAATATAGCGTTATAATAATTTAACTGTTCTTTTATATAAATTGTAAGAGCTTTTTATTTTAATGAATTATGGGTTTAGGTACAAAGCCTTGTCACTAATATGTGCATCAATTATAAGAATATAGATTAATTCATAGAAAAAAAAATTTATATATTAATCTGGGGCATACCTATGGTGTAGGGAGGGGTGACAATGGGAGCATTTTCGCCCATCGAAATTTTTACTCATCGAGTATATATTTTTTTAATATAAATATATATGATATATACTCATTTACTTGAATATTTCTGTCGTTGACATAATTAATAAGTAATATTTTATTGAGAATAGTTAAGTAATAACGATTATGTTTTTGAAAATATTATTACGCCATTGAGTATATTACCCACCGATAATTTTTTTTGTATGTATATAATATTATATTTCATATCTTTATAGTAGGTATTGTATTTAATATAGATAACCACACATTATATATAACATAATAATATACTAATATTGTAGTTCACTGTTTTATTTCCATACCATTATATTTTTACACCAATATTTTGATTTTGATGTAGGTATTGGTTTTTTGTGCCTGAAAACATTTTTCTGGTAGAAATAATGGTCTGATTATCACGTCAGTTTTGCAACACTTTATAAAAATTTAATTTAATATAATATTATTATTATTATTCCATTTTTATTATAATCATTTTATATTTTTATGCATATTATAATAATATATAATTTTCAAAAAATTATAATTACTATCTATTTTTTATTAGTAATGTTGTATTATATACCTAATATTAATATTTTAAATGAATTATTTAATATAGTAGCAAAATATAATTTATGTTTTAATTGTGTTATATTTGTCACATTATAAACCTCAACGGTACATTATGTACCTCAACGTTAATGTAGTAAAATATTTTTTCGATTAATTTATTGGTTTCATATTTTTATTTATACATATATGTAAGAATGATTAATTATTATATTTGTTATTTTGGTAAATGTCCAAATTATTAGACACATTATATGTGTAAGTGTAACTATTACCTATAATAATTACAATACATTTAAGGTTTATAGTCCGTTAACAAACATATTAATTAAAAAAATATAGTGTTGTAAAATACGTTTTTTAGATTCTGATCGGAGCGAAGAATGTATTGTGTTTTTTTTTAATGTATGAAAACATTTTTTTGGGTAGAAATTATGGTCCGATTACCACAAATAGGATATGCATTCTATATAGAAAATTTCCGTAATTTATTATTTTTTATTTCGTGATAACTAATTGAGTTTTGATCGTAGGGACTTGAATATTTTTTGATTATTAACGTTGGTTAGTTGTTTAGTGCAATATCGTTGCGTTCAAATCTTAATAATTATAAAAAACCACTAATTTCTTCGAGGACCGAAGTGACATCCTAAATTGACGTTCCCACTTTTTTTTTTCTTTTACAACAATAAAATAGAATTTACAGAAAATCTACATCGTCGTTTTTATGTATTAAATGATGATTTTATTTAAACAGCACGTCTAGACGAAAATGTCAGTATATGAACATTAAAAATCGTTGTACTTCGATGGTGGGGGTATTCGAGACGGTTCGTTTTTTTTTTTTCATAACATATGACTAACACGGTGTGCTCATAGTATAATCACAATGTAGAGATTATGTTATAGATATATACGCTTTGAGCATAATATTATTTTCTTTTACAGTGGTTGTATGAAAGGGTCCGTTCGCGTTGACGAGAGCCGAATAGTTGGAGGGGCTGTTTACACCGCTCGGAATAATTCATTTCACGATCGAAATGAGAATCTCGTGTTCCTTGCTCGTCCTGTTTCACAGCCACACGTACGGTGTAATAATGATGTAATGATGCGCGACCGCCGATACGGTTTTAAATGCGTTTCTAATACGCGCCAATAATTTGTTTTCTCATTTGTGTCATAAAATTATTTACTTACGTAATAGTAATATATTGTAATTGTGTGTGTCATTGTAGGTTTAATTGATTTAATTTTAGAAAAAAATCAGAAAATTTGTAGTATTTATTTAAAGAACGATTTAATTATCACCAGACTTTAAAATAAGATGACAACGACAATACTACGTTATTCGTAATTTATTTATTTATTTAAAATAACAGGCAAGCCCAAAAATAACAGAGAATAACAATTTTATTGAAATTAATTATACAATATTAATTAATAAATATGAACACCAAATATAAATAGAGAAAACTTATGGCTAAATATTAAATGTCGGCTACAGGTTTCATACGTAAATATTAAATAAAACAAAACTTTTACATTCTCATATACATCAACATTTTGTTGAATTAATAAATTTAACATTTCCTTTCATATTATTATATATTTTAATATAAAAATCTTTGAACATTGCATCATGTTTATGAAATAAAAATTAATATTTGTTGTAATAGTGGATTGAAATTAGCTCTTGTTATAAGTTTTTTTCTTATGTGTTATTTTCTCTACAAAAATTTGGGGGGCTAAATCTCTACAAGCCACCCCCTATTTTCGCATTCCGTCTAAGTATAGGTAGATGCTTCGATAATAGACATACGGGCATACATTTAGAATTTTACGTTCCTGGTACTTTACTGTTCAAGGTTTTTATTTCGGCTAATTAACTGTCAGTTTAATTTCATTCCTCTCACGTTACGTTCTACGAATTTTAATTTCTATATGTCTTATATTCAATAAATATTACATTTCGGCCAATTTACTATTCATGATTTCAGTTTTAATTATTTTGGTGCGGAAATTTTTTTTCCTGGATTTTATATAGGATTCTATTTGAATTATTTATGTATTATTCATTACTTTCATTTCGTATTTTATATATTTATTTTAATTTTATAAAAGTGAGTCTTTTTTTTTTAAATTTGGGAAAAGAGAATCAGCCTTGCTGGTTAAACTAATTACGATACATTTCATTGATTCATTTCGTTATCGTAAAGGTCAAGCAAAACGTTCAAAACGGTGTAGGTACACCGTAAGGAATTACTTTAATAATTAATACTTTAATTAGTTACTAATAGTACATACGTAGGTATACTATATTATATTTATATTTAAAAAAATAATAATATTTGTAAAAATAACAAATTTTAAGTAATTAAATGAACCATGTAATCAATTATTATTCAAATCGTAATGTTCTATAATTTGGCATGTCATTATATTTATCAGAAACGCCCATATTTTCTGAGATAGCCGCCACTGACGCGAATTTCATTGTTTTATTTTGTTATTATCATTGCGTTTTTAGCCTCTCTGCGTTCACAATTGTTTTTAATAATAAAGGTATACGATGTATACCTAACACATGACAAAATAGATCAAAATAAATTTATTTGCCATACTATAAAAATTACTATATACTTATAAGTCACCTTTATTATTTAATCAAGCGCCACAAACTAGCACGAAATTGTTTGTAATTGTTATCTAAAACACGTATAGGTACTCTGTGACCTATACGTATATAATTATTATGACTCATAACTATTTAAGTTATACATATTAATGATATCACAACGAGAACAATTCATCGAACTCCGTGTAAAATATGGCCAAGTAAAAGAAAAATGATCTTTAAACACTATAAAGATGTGATATCATGAATAAATGCTGATTGAATTGAATCAAAATACACTTATTTTGTTTAGATAATTTATTTACTCGGTGACGAATTATTTAGGTATTTTATAGAACACGAAATAATATGAACCTAATAATAAAAATACCTATGGGCTTCATTAAAATGGAATTATATATAATTTTAATTCTTCGCCTAGTGAATGTATTATTGAATGATGTTCGTGGTATTATATTTTTAATGTTTAGAGATCGTTATTTTTTTTTTTATTACTTAGCCATTACACGGAGTTCGACAATGTAGTTGACCTTCAACTCTCGGCAGTAGATAGTTGTTATAATACTTTGTCCCACCTGTGCACCGCACCAAGGTCTCGTACACGAAATTGAAAAGTAAACCGGTTCGCCGGTGACAACGATAAAAGTGGCCACCGTGTTTATAGATTCCAACATAATTTTTCATTAAAATGTTTTCACGTTTCGTTTAAAAACTTAATTTTCAAAACATCCGGGTCCTAAAATTGTATGCACTACAAGTCAACAAAAATGTATAATACGAAATTTTAAACTATGTAGTTCGTTATTATCTTGGTCGTCTGTACTGTATTTTGAATTTTTGAACAATGTATATGACTAGTCACTCATCCCTTTCCATTTCACATAATAAAAGAATAAGAATAAGAGTACCCGAGTTAAACTTAAAACAAACTAAATAGAGTATACTAAAAATGGTGTACACAGTAAAGGATTTTTTAAACTAAAATATTATCCAAGAAAAGTATTGCACTACAAGTTTAGTGTGTAGTACACTAAATTATAAATATTAGGCCCTAGGGATCATCCGCACAATTTTTCTGACGTTCTACAATTTTACCAGTTATTAATTGATTAAGTAAATACTTAAAAATCACTAAAATTTACTTAATTCAAATGGGAAACTCCTGCTTCGATATAATAGACAGTACAAACTATCGCGGTGTCATTATTATTTTTTTTTTCTTACTTAGCTCACAAAACGACCGTACTTATATCACTGGATTGCAAATAAGTTTTTAAGTTAAATTTTAAATATTTAAGCCAATATAATAATAATAACATCGCCGCGTTTGCATAGAACACGGCATAACGCAAAAGAATGTGCTACTGCCGTAATATTTCATGTGAGTGGTACAATTCGTTGTGGTATTATATATAATTTTAAATATATTTTAAACATATTCCATAAATTTTATAAAAAGAGCACTTATGTATAATATTATAAAACTAATAAAACACCCAAATCCACAAATTTTTTTTTTTTTTCAGTAAATACGTATTTTTGATTTAATTATAAAAACTGTAATTTAATTGTACAATTTTTTTTTTTTTAAAAATAATTGGTTGTAAGTTGGCAACTGCAGTAATATTATTAAATATTTCATTATTCTACGTGGAACCCCCAAAATTTTGTCTCATTCGACTGTAGATGTTGTACCCTCCGAAATTCTTATGTACACATTATATGACGCGTAGAAATTAAACGCAACTGCATTAAATATTAATTACTATTTTAGTAATATTATATAAAATTTAATGTACAGTATGATTTAATTAGAAAATCGTATTTAAAAAATATTATTATATTTAGAATAAATATTAAAATTTAATAAAGAATAAATAATAATATTATACACTATACCTAATATACAATTTATAAATTGTATGATCTATTCGTCGATTGACTATGTTTCAAAACTAGGTATTTACTATTTGCAATATTCCTGAAAAATAATCTTTTTACACCTAGATTTAATTTAATTATTATTTGATGAGTGATGCATGTCCGGCAAATAATGATCGTCTTATGATTTTAATTTAATAATAATCTTTTTTCTATGCATCTATAAATTTACAAAAATTATTGTTTACATATAATTTTTACTTACTTACCTATACGCGTACAGCTAACATAGCTATACTATAATATTGTAAAATTATAATTATGAATTCGTGGACTAAACACAATAATATAAATTATAACTATATATTAAAATTGTAAAAATTGTACTTATCATTTAATAAATTCGAGTTAAAATTCTAATTAAATTCTGATATTTTATAATTTAATTGATTTATAAAATTGAATAGAAAACTTGCAGCATAGTTAACATGTTGAGTTGATAATAAAAATGTCAATTTCTACCAATCGAAATATAAACTGGTGTAAAACAACTTTTGTCAGAATGTTAAATGGGCAATTGAATCTATTGTTTACTGCACAATTGGTTCGGCATTTCGGCGTTGGCGACAAAAGAATGATAAAAATTGTGAGCAAAAAAATGAATTGTGTTGAATAGGTAATGTAGCTGTTGGTGGTCTAAGCTATACAGAACGGTGAACAAAAGATTGGGTATTCTTCGAAGTTTAGAATAAATAGCACATTCCTATATTATCTCTTCTTAGAAATACCTAAAATAAACAGCAATATACAATATTTATATTTATAATAATATACTTATTTAATACATCTTACTCTCCTATTATTATATTAAATCGTTACAAAATGTCTAAAAGAAAATTCATAAAATATGTTATAAATAATCAGAGTGATAGGCTATTAAATTTATAGAATGCTCTGTTTATATAAATACATATTTGTTTAGACAAATATTTTTTTACTTTTTTTTTCCGAGATGAATATGCACGTGTGGGGTCGAGCAGTGATTAATTCTCGGTGTGACAGATGAGCAAGGTACACGTGTTAAGAAAACATAATATTTTTTTGAATTAAATTAAATTTATAAATTACATACCTAGTGATCTTTAATGTACTAATCGTATAACTTGAAATCAATTTCAGTAGATAACAAAATATGTTAAAACATAGAAATACACGGTTTAAACGTGTCAGTGATTCGATAATTTTTCATAATAATATTAAAAACTATAAGGAAATGTTTAAAATACGATTCAATCGCTCCCTTTCCAACCTTGTCCGACACCACTGCTCTAATTACATATTTATGCCCAGGCCCGTGTGATCCTCCTTTAATCTATTATTGCGCACAGAAGAGTTTCCGCGGTTCCAGTTGAACGGGTGGCAACCAATTTATATTGTTATTAATCATAGCCATAAAAAAGGTGACAGGTGCGGAGTAAGGGTTCGAAGTAAAGACAACAGTATAACCGCATGTTCTCTCTTCGTCTATCTAGCAGGGTTTATAGCAAAACCTCACCAACGCGCAACAAATTGTAGAACAATTTTGATTTTTAAGTTGTATTTATAGCTATCTATTAGAAAATTTATATATAAGCATATTTTATAGGGAATTTTATGTGTTTTGTAAAATATCACCTAGCAATAAAGTTATTATGTATTAATTTTTATATTTTTTTACGAGACGGGATTTTATAAAATGGATTTGACATTCCCTCGATAATATTGTTCTCTATAAATTTTCTAATAGATGTTTTTACTCCAAGTTCAATCTAAACGTCAAAATTAATGTTCTGCACTGCTGTGATTTTGCTATATTACCCGTTAGATGGACAAAGTCAGTATCATTGAAAAATATGCTGGTATAACCTGTGGCGCCAAACAGATACTTCAGGTAGTTCAATTGTACTGTCTTAAAAAAGGGACGGGTAGGACCATAAAAGATACCCTCTTCAAATTTTCCAACACTGTTTGAATACTTAATACTAAAATTACATAATGAATAAAAATATAGGTGTGTGGGTATCAAATAATACAAATTGAACTATCTGTTTTAAAACGTGTCACCATTGGGTGTAACGTCCTCTTAATGTAGATTCTCTGTGACCAGTTTGTCCGGATTCACATTTTTGGTAATACAACCAGTTCATGGTCACGTTACGGTCACGTATAAATGTTTTAGTTATAATTCAGTAGTTAGTTGGTAGGTATTATATAAATCCAATAATGTTTTACAAGTTTATTTTGTATAATTTATTTTTGTAGGTTTTAAACCATACAATTTATTTTTATTCCTAACAAGTTCAATCAACATCTCATAGCTATATACAATAATTATTTTATAATAAAACTTTTTTTTGTTAATAAATATATATCATTCCTGTATTATTACTCAATATAATCATATTCTGAAATTTGTATAAATCATTCATATTATTCTATATGATAACTAGAAATTCTAAGAATAATAAACGCTGTATGTCACAATATAAATTATTTACATATTAGACGTATAGAAAAACTGACGCAATACTGGCACGTGTACATCATTATACATGTTTACACTGACAATCCAATCAAAGAACGTTCCTGCGTTCACAGTCCGGTCAAATATATTATTAAATTACCATTCAAGATTGGACCGTAACGTGAACGGTCACTTTTATTTAAAAATAACTAAATATTTACTAACTAGATCGTGATTTGAGACTGAGCGTTATTATATTAGGTATAGTGTGGCGGCGGCAAATAGACACTTCGATAACTGCCGTTGTTGACAATAATAACAATTTAATTGTATGTATCAATGAGGCGGTTCTTAGTAGTTTGGCATGGAAGTGCGATAAAAAAAAAATTAATAATAATGTTAAACACCAATCTCATCCATATGTATTTCACGATTAAATGAAAATAAATATATGGGATTCGAATAATATTTTTTTTTAATTATAGTTTATTAATATCGTTTGACTTTTATAATTAGGTACCTATGTGGTATTAACAATGTTCCAAATAAACAATTCCACCACTCCGGTACCCACGGCCGTGTTTAAGAAGGGACAAAGAGGACAATTTCCCCTAGCGTCAAAATGTTTTTATTAAAATATCGGCGTTAAAATATTGTTTATGTCAGTTAATATATGGTGGGGAGAGGTACATAGTAAATATGTGGTGTTAAATTCATTTTGCCCCCAGCGTCTTAAACTCTAAATTTGGCACTGCCGACACCCGAATAGAGCATTAGAGCGATAATAATCATTGCACAACCGGCTAGTTTGTATGCCATGTTTATAGACATTGGACATAAAATTACATAGCGAGTTGGCATCTACCAGGTTACTAATAATAATTTAATCACTAATAATAAAAAGATATATTATTGTTAATTTTATTAGTACACACTACATACTAATATACTATTATTTTATTAAGTATACTAAAATAAATATGTGTTGAGTAAATATATTTCTACTATTTTTCAATTCTGCAGGGGGGCAATCGCACCATTGCACATATGCACGAGCCACTGGTACGTATTATGAAATTAAACTGAGAGATAAATACATATTTCATCAGTTATTACGTATTATATAATATAACTATACAGAGGTAAAATTGGTTTTAGCCATCACTGTACATATACACATTCAATGGAATATATTTATACAATTCTACTGCAATGGAAACAAAATATTCGTTTGAATTTATTATATTATAATTACGACACGATTCTAGGGTTGTACAGTCGCAAAATACTTTTGTTCTGTTTTGACTTTTGTGGTGATGTGGTCATACTATTTATTTTAGAATAACATGCTTAGATATAGTTAAGTAAAACTTTTTTACTCAATTACTTATATTAAGTGATTAATCTCATTAGTATCCATAAGTCATAATGTATTTTTACAATTTTTAAATTATAAAATCTTTATAATAATCGTTTTTATTCTTAGAACTCTTTTATGTTACTGTATACTGTCAATATAAATATTAATATGACCATGTTCGAATAATGTAAATTGTTTATGAATACTGTTTTGGTAATTCAATGCATTTTGATTTTGGAATATTAAATTATAAAATATTTTCAAGTCTTAAGAAAATGTTGGTACTAGGTATTATATTATTACTTTATTTTATTTCTCAGGTAAAATTATATTATATAAAATGCAATTTAAATTTTAAATTAGAATTATACTTGTCCAGCATTGCGAGTATTCTTATTTCAATGTATATTTCATAATGTCATAATATTAATGTACATATATAATGATATGTAAATATAGTATTGTATTTAATTTTATCTAAATAGGTTATCGGTGAATATTGAAGACAAAATAAACCTATACTAGTTCCAATATATTAACTTTAGTTAATAATATGAGAATATATTATTTGCAATATATTATGTCATTTTCCAATATTGAATATGTAATATTAAAGTATGTTTTAGGTTAGGTTAAAATAAGAAATAATTAAGTAATAAAATATGTGTAAAATATTTTTTTAAGTTTATGTTGAATAAAAATTAAATATATATTAACGTTTAAATGTATTTTTGTACGTACCTACAACTTACATAATTATAAATTATGTCTATAATATTGTATATACAAGATGTAGAATTGAGTTAGAATATCAAAAATATATTACAATTAAAAAAGAAAATAATTCTGTGTTCCTCTATGACCATTCTGACCTCGGAGAAATTAGTGGTTTATTATAATTGAGATATGAATGCAATAATATATTATTTGAAAATACGATTCTTACATACCTAAAGTAGGCTGGAAAAGTATTAAAAAAAATTGTAAAAAATAGAATTTTGATTTGCGGTTGTTAAAAACCAATTTGCAATTATTTGATACCATTAGAATCGTGATTGGGTGAATTAGGGAGGGGGCAACTTATATAACGAACATATATTATGTATTTCTTCGCTAACGTAAAACCGTCGTAATAAAACCGTTCGGATTCGACGGCATAAAAACCGCAGTGTGGCATAAAGCCTTTACTCATATTCTATAAAAAAAATACACAAAACATAACACGATATTATATTATATTAATAGTTTTGTTTTTTTAAACGAATATATACCTACAATAAAATTATTTTGAATTTAAATCTTTCTTCTGTTATATTGATATTATATAGGCACCTATACAAAATTCAATATCTATTGGAGTTTTTAAAATTTGTGTAAAATTTATAATATAAATTGTATTTTATATATATGTTAATTATTTTGATCCTAATAGTTAAAAAAATATATTTTAACTATAGTGTAGCAATGGATCAATAGTTATAATATAATATTATTGATAAGTTGATAAGCGTATAACACACGCTATTACTGGCCGCTGGTAAATTCTCTTAAAATTAAAATAACATAATATATAAATGAATTATATTATTTATAATGAATTTATGACAAATGACAGCATATACGTCCCGCGGCGTTCAACAGGGATTTATTTATACTAACGCTTCAACGCTGAACACCAGAACTCACAATACGACCTTGTATTGCTTTAAAACGACAATTGTCACGCTACCGATAAACAGATTAGTGAATAATATATTATACTATTGTCTGTTTCTAATCATTGATGGTTCAGACGCAGGAAGGAACGATGAGTATATCCATTCGAGTCATTTATAAATTCAATTTTCGTTATAAAATTAATTATAATTTTATTTAGAATGTTGTTCTTATAATTTTATAATATTAACAAAAATATAAAATTATGATGTAAATAACTAAAACCATTACTGTTTATTGTTTAAGAAGACGTTATATGTATGTCAATTTTTTAATTATGCGATCTCTGTCTAATGGTAGACGGAAAATAAAAAAAATAATACAGTAGCGCGAAACACAAATTGTGACGTTTAGGTTGAACTCAAACTTTTGGTTGGAGTACAATCAACAATTAAACAATTTAAATGAAATCATACTACGGAGAGAAAGCAATATTCGTTTTGTAACATTTCGACTGGTTAGTTACGTTGTGTTAAGTCTTTTTATTTTTTTTAACACAATGTAACTCCATTAATTGTTGATAATACTTTGTGTCCAACCTAAACGACACAAAATTTGTGGTCCGCGTTGTTGGGATTTTACGATATTCTCTGTTAGATAGACCAAGAGCGCATGCAGAGGGCCAAAGGGGCCGTTGCCATCTCTGGGATTTTCATAAAATATTCGTATATAAAAATAAAAAATATCGAGTCAAATTTTATGTGGTATATAAAATTTTTTTAAAATTTTTTTTTTTTTAGTAAGGTTATAAGTATTTTTATGGAACTATCTCTGTAATAATATATTATAGATATTTATTTTATTTTATTATCTACTAATATTACAATATTATCTGTTTGGACTTTAGATCGTTAAAATATCATTGCAAACTATTTTCATTGTTTATTTTATCGTTGTATGTCGTTTTGTTCTTAACATGTGATAAAATATGACGAAAATTTGAGTGTAGGATACGATTAATTATAACCGAATATTAACTTCTATGATGTTATTAATATAAATATTTTATATTTTCAATAAACTATATATTATATTATTGAGAAAATATATGACACTTTATTATGGTCTTACTCCGGGTGGGATTTTATCCTGTGGGCGCGCTTGTAGATGGACGGTGACAGATAAGCGGGTATGACTTTCTCTAATATTATAAACGTTGTATGCCCGCTGAGCACAACACTGTCCTCCCGCATGCCGGTACTGCAGTGGCGTTAACGTGTAACTCCACCACCGATTTATAGTGCACTACAATAGACCCACCACACCGTAACCAACAAAAAAACAAACAAAAATGTTCACTATTAATTTATGTTGATAAATACGTACAAAATTCTCAAAATATAAAATGATCTAATACTTTAAAAACAATCTCGCTATGTCACTATAAATTTGTTTATCCAACTAGATACAAAGAATTATAAAAAAATTACAGGTTATTATAGTAAAATGTACGGTTAAAAAATCAAACAAAAACTCAAATATCAATTAATTACTTATACTAATTATTGTACAACAATGAGTCTGGTACATCGTATATTATACATCATTCTCTATTTGTTTAGTTTTTTTTAAATACAATATTTTCATATCACATTCGCACAACATTATAATATTGTTTTATATAATTTAGCAACTTTTCTTTTAACTTTTAACTCAACTTTTAATTAAATTTTAAAAATTAAAAGTTGAAACTTAATTCCACTTTTAACTTTTCTAGGTGCCACCGATTTCGTCACTCTGCCGATCGTGTGCTGCGTCGAGATGATTTCGGTCGTCCGTTTTGCAGTAACCGGAGATGGACGTTTTCCATGCCGTCGGGGTGGTTAACTCGAGGTCGCGGTGGTTCACGTTTTCATGTCGCGGAGTGGCAAGCTTGGAGTGTCGTCACTTGTTCACCGGTCCGCCGTTTCCTTTTGACCGTTGTGTTAATACCGGTTTCCTATTGTTCCGCCGGCGTCGCATTATTGGCGTGCTGGATTTTGTACGCCCGGTTTGTTGCCTTATTAAGCATGGGCGGGGGGCTTAGTCCTATTAAGGCTAAGCCCCACAAAAATCATCAAAATTCCCCCCAAAAAAATCACTAGTTTCTTTATTACTTAAAGGTTAAAGCCATCATTAGTTACTGAGTCAATAATTAAACCATTGTTTCCTATACAATCACGCAACCGTAAAGGCGTGATGCGTGATGTGAAATTGCGTAATCTAAGTGTTTTACTACACTATGAGCGATTAAGACTGCAACTTGTTACTATGCTACAATAAGAAAATCGTTTTATTTTATTATTTAAATATTTAAAAAATTTTAAAAACCTTTGTAATTTTCTTGTTAAAATAGAGGGTACAAAAAAGTTTTTTGAGAACCCCTAATTTGTTGATGCCTAGGGATCGGGAATTATTGTACTGTATAAATCGTTCTACCACTATTCATTTTTTTATATTCACAAATTATTACAAAAATAAAAATCAAACAACGACAAATATAGTATTTTAACTATTCAAGTTGTCAAAGTTTTTTTTTTTAGTTAGATATAAAGTGGTTTATTATTTCTTTGTAATATAATATAAAAACCATTAGCATGAAATGTCTCGTTTAAATTTTATGGTATAAGCAAATAAAATAACTAAATAGAGAAATAACATGTTAGTTAATTAGTTAAAATAAAAGCAAATTTTAAAAATAGTTTCCTAAATGTTATAAATAATTTTAATCATTAAATAATATAAAATAATTATATTATAGTATATAAATATATTATATTAGTAATTAGTGATTGTAAAACTTTTATTTAGAACAATATGATGGGATGGGATATGATGACATGGGTAACTTTGTAGAAATGTGTTTTTATAAAAATGCATTATTAGTGGAGTCTGTACTCTGTAGTGATTAAATAAAACTTATCATAATAGATTATTCTGTAAACTCATTAAAACGTATATTGTGTTATAATGATTGTCAATTTATGACACGCATATAACGTGATAATTATACATTTTTCGCAGCTGTGAATATATTAATCAAATAATATATGTTCATTAGTTGTATTTTATATTAATAATATTTTAGGTAATAGGTACAAACTACAAACATTAACTTTCAAACAATTTCCACCCTATTATCGATTTAATTTAAATATAAATCATGGGTACTGTTTCCTAATCACAATAATTGTTAGATATAGAATAATTATTTCGACCAACTGCCAAAATGAAATATAGTTATGATATATTATAATTATTTGATAATCAAAGAGCGAAGAGTCAAGATCTATAAATTAGAATAGTATAAAGTACTTTATAGATCTTGTGAATGAGCTACAATTATTTTCTTATTATTTATAATGGACATTGATACGTACTAACCATAGACAATATAATAAATTTATAAAAAATTATAACATTAATAACATTTATATTATATATTATTCTACGTCTACTGTGTTAACTTATTTAACTTAATCATATAATAATAATAATCATCTATTTTTTAATGTGAATAGAAATACGTAACTGTTTTAAATTCAGAGTCGTGTTCAGGATTTTACTATTGTTGGTGGGAAGGAGGGAAATAGAAACAAAAAACAATACTAATATTTTTTTTCTCGAAAAAATCGTCAATTTTTCTATAAAATGTACGTTGTATGACGTCATAGTTATTTTCATATTTAAATCCAATAAACACCATTGAGTACGTCATGATTTTGATTATGAAAAATGTAATAAACTCTTATAAACTTTACAATAATAGTCTTTACTTCATTAGTCAATATATATAATAATTTCTATTATTTATACAATCACTTTACAGTCTTTCAAATTTTGTTATCTTTTGATTTTTTACTTCGTGAACTAATAAATAATTAATATCGGAGAGATTAGGAAAAAAATAACGATAAATAATACCTATTCACAAGATTTGTATATATTCATATTATTTTTATAAATAAGGTGTTATATTATATATCAGATCATTTTTTTTATTGAATATTGCTGTGCGTTCACTTCCCTAACTTTTTTTATATTTTATACGTATATATATATAAAAAACAATGATGAAATGATGTATTATTTTTTTTTTATAGAAGTATTTATTTTTCATTTGTTCTAGTAACTTTAAACACGTAATAAGCAAAATTTAATACCATTAACCAATTATTAATGATTAATATGTAATGAATATGTTTATTATTATTAATTATAAACACTATATTTGTTATATTATTTTACTAGATAATAATAAAGATTATAAAAGAAAGATATTTTTAACATAAATTATAAGTATTCTTTACACGGAAATATTTACATTCATCACGTGTATTTTATTTGAATATTGCATAATAATATTAGTATTTTAGATAGGTATTTGATTTCATAATATAAATACTATCTAATTATTAATAATAAATATTTTATAATTATTTTACTGTTTGGACAAAAAAATTGTATTATATTTAGTGAAGTTATATAGAATTTCAATTAAAAAACCATCGTGGCTGTTTTTTTTATCCGATCGGGATCATTTTATCGGGTATAATCTTGATGTTATGTTTGATACAAGCAGTTGGATAATTGTTAGTGCGTGTTATACCTGTTTACTTTGTCCCCGTCCATACAATCGACAATATGGAAAAAGTGGGAATGTCGATTGTAGGCGTTCCTCCTTCGTCCCTTCGGTCCTCGGAGAAATTAATGGTTTACTATAATTAAGATTTGAATACAATAATATTGCATTAGAAAATACGATTCTGAGCGAAACTGAATATATTACAATACACTATACTAATAATTCATTCCAAAATTTTACCTCACTTGTATACTACCTATGTTAATACTCAAAACAATTTTCAAGTCCTTACGATCAAAACTCAATCAGTTATCAGGAAATTAAAAATAACAGAAACTGCAATTTTGCCGATTTTCCGCCATTTTTTGATAGTTTTTCCCCTCCCAAAGAAAATTTTTTGAGAAATTCGTAAAATGAGCTGAATTAAGTAACAACTAGATGCAATTTTCTACCGAAAGCATACTCTACTTGTGGTAATCGACCATTATTTCTACCCGAAAAAGTGTTTTCATACATCAAAAAAAAAAAAATCTTTGTAAAACCAATCGCTTCGGTCAGAATCTAAAAATCACAGAAACGCAGAATTTATATTTAGTGATATTTAGGTTTAACTTACAACATCTATTAACAAATTTAAAGATGAAAAAAATTTGGCAACATAACATATCCTTTTTGTCAAATATCGTCTGACAAAGAAGTGAGATAAAAAAAAAATAAAAAAAATAGCAATACACTCCAAAATATGCTTTTTTAAGTTTGCTAATATATGTTTATGTTCTAATTAATAATTGCAACCTAAACATATCACACTTTAAATTTTTCTGTACTCACTGTTAGATAGACAGACTGAACAACATTGAAAAATGTACCCTCTCCAAGCGTTGAGTAGAAGACACCGTGCGCTGGGGGCAAAATAATTTAACACTTGGTTTTTTTCCCCTGACGTCACCACAATCACAACAATGTTTATAACATTTATAATAAATACCTAAATAATCATTAAATATTTTAAATATAGGTACGACCAGTGGGCGGTTCGTAGTAGTTTGGCAAGGAAGTGCGATAAAAAAAAAAATTAAAAACAATGTTAAACATCAACCTCATCCATATACGCACTTCACTATTAAATGAAAATAAATAGAATAAATATATGGGAATAAAATAATATGTCTTTTAATAATAGTTTATTACGATATCGGTTTTTGTCTTTTATAATTAGGTATCTATGTGTGGACATGTGGTATTAACAATGTTCCAAATATACAATTCCACCATTCCGACACCCGAATAGAGCGTAATAATCATCGCACGACCGGCTATTTTGTATGTGCCGTGTTTATAGACATTAGATAGTATTATACAAGTAGATATTATTATCGTTCAAAATGGTACACGTTTCTGTAGCCAGATTTGAGTGACAGAATTCATCGCACATCATATTATGCCGTTCCGGTGATAATATTTTTATGTGCTATTCACAATATCGCACACGTTATGACGCTACTCGTAGCTACCTGAATTATAGTCGTATGGCCATTTCCAATAGATGTAATAAAATTACGTCGTGATGGTACCTACTAATAATAAAAAGATGTATTATTATTAATTTTATTTGTACACACTACATAATAATATACTATTATTTTATTAAGTATAATATACTAAAATAAATGTGTATCGAGTAAATATATTTCTACTATTTTTCATTTCTGCTGAGGTTGCGACCGTCGTACATATATGTTCGAGTCGCCACTGGGTACGACTTTTGTTTTACTTTTAAATGTTAATAGTTAAAATGGCATTTTATAAAATTAAAATTTTTCGTTGGTTTATGTACGCCTGAGACTGTTCTTTGTCATTTATTTACCATATTTATATATATATATATTTATTATTGTGTAAATTAATTGTTAATAAACGATACTTATTAGGTACTTTGTACATTTACTTTTCTATAATATTTATAAAGCCCGTTTCACACTGGTACGTCACGACAAAACATTCTGGCCAAGAATGTTTTGTCGGTACGGTCCGTGTCTGTCGTGGTCGGTCCTTACATATGTGAATTACACCGTTACAGACTATGTTTATAATATGTTGTCGTGTCGTGTCGTGTCGTACTAGTGTGAATCGGACTTCATTAATAAAATATTTATTATAAATTTTGGATATTGTACCCATGTGGACATAGATATCTAATATGAATTTTATAATAATTCATCATACTTATAGGAACTTTAAATAAAATAATAGGCAGGGGCGTAGGGTTATAGGCGTCTGTTTCACAGTATTAGCATTTCATAATATATCTGTTCGAGCAACGACGCTCTACGTATGGCTTCTTGCAGTGCTTGAGTTCGAAGAACAGCTAAAATATTTAGTCTACCCCCACTACCCCTTCATAACATAAAAAAAAATTTCAAACATTTTTTAGTTGTTACATTTATTATTTTGCTACATATAGGGTTGATTTCTTTATCTCTTTCGCATGAAAGTTCTGAACAACACATTAACACGTTCGTGCTGTAATGCTGTGTTCATAATGTTTTTGTCATTACAAGGAACAGACCGATATCATTGTTACGAAAAACAGAGAATTCAATTATCTATAATAATATTGAAATGATTATCATTCATCTCATTATCGCACTTACACAATCGCCTTGCGACCTGCCTATATATAGCATTCAACCAGCCACCACCACCGACAAAGCGCGATGGGACAAAAAAAATCTCGTTCCCACCGCCGCTGGCTTCTTGCATACAGCGATGAGCTATTGCCGGTTAAAAAAATGCAAAACACCGCCACGAGAGTTCGGTCGAGTGCGTTCAGTTTGTCCGCGCGCGCCGTATGTTGTTGTTTCAGTGACCGCCGTCGTTGCGCAATATACGAACGATTTTGGCG
The DNA here is from genome assembly GCA_013282895.1 of Eriosoma lanigerum. Lineage (NCBI taxonomy): Eukaryota > Metazoa > Arthropoda > Insecta > Hemiptera > Aphididae > Eriosoma > Eriosoma lanigerum. The sequence continues at coordinate 26,695,795 of CM023362.1, read as the reverse complement.
TTTCGTCGATCGCTGTTTGTCGCGTTGTTTTACAAATTAGCAAAAATATAACTGTATCGTCGATCGACGACGACGACGACGTATGTTTAACATTTTAAATCCACCGTCGCCCTGATTGTTTTGTGGCTCGCTGACGTTTTTTGTTTTACCGCAGTTTTCATCCAATACCGTTCAGTGGAGTTCACTGTACGAAGGTCGCAGTCAATATTCCCGGGCAAGGTGTGTTGCGTTCGACAAATTATTATCGGTGAATTTATTGTAATCATATTATCACACTTATGAAAATTGTAATATTTAAAATTTTTTTGTTATTCTATTAATTAGGGATGTGCTAAAATGAAAAAATATCGATATTATCGATATTGATGAAATGGAAAATTTATCATTTGATATATCACAAATATTTTTTTTTCGTATTATTGTCCATAATTTGCGAACAGAGATTTTATACCATAAATCGTTTACATAGTGTTACCATTGATTTTAAAATGGTCTATTCTAAAATCAATGGTATTACGTAATAATCATATCATGTATCCTAATAAATGATATAGTATTAAAATATGATAATAACATTTGAAAGTTGTGTTATCTTCATATTTGACGTTCACGGTCCCTTTAACATTTTTAAAACATACTTTGCATCTGTTTGTGTTTGAATCAATTTTTTTTTTAAATGCTGGACGTACTTTGAAGGTGCCATAATAATATTGTATCGATAAAAGACAACTCAATACTGTTATAACTTCTAATTGACCATTAACTACTAAGTCTATCCTTAATAAATAATCTAAAAGTATGTTTGAACAGTAATAATTGTGTCAGATAATAGTGGTATCTGGCAATAAAAAAAAATTGAACTATATACCTATTTATAGTTTAATATTATATTTTATTTTCATTTAACATTTTTGTATACTTTTGAAATATCGATATTAATATAAAATGATATATCTATGATATCAAATGATATCGATATATCGCGCACAAATATTGATATTTTTGGCCCATCCTTTGTTTATAATTTGGGCGCCCATCATTTGTTTAGTTTGTTGTAACAATTAATATAATAATAATAATAATAGCGATATTTCGCAATTTTAACTTTACGTGTCCAATTTTTATTTACGCGAGTACGTCGTCTTCGTCAAAGGCGGGCGACGTGCTAACAATAATATGATTTTTGCGCATGTAAAAATACAAAGTGCATTTTTGTTTTTATTCAAATCCAAATCAATATCAAAAAATCGAATATTGCCCCTGTTTGTATTTTAGAAATTATGTTGACGCCGTTACTGTAATACGAAAATTATGACGCCGAGAGCAACTTCCCGATAAACACGATTCTGGTATTAATCGTAATGAAAAAAATTACCTAACGATTCGTTACGTTCTTTATGGTAGTAATATAAAAAAAAAATAATAAAAAATTTGTAAAAATGGGTGTGTGCAGTCATTGTGGTGACGGTTAACCGAAGCGTATTTAAGATTTTGTCATGGAGGGATATGGAATATCAATTTCTTTAATTTCATATTCTTATAGGTTTTCGAAAAATAGGTCAAGGGAGTAAATCTACCCCACCCTCCGAAAATACGCCACTGGTGGTAAATGGTGATGGATGAACATTGAACGGGTAATTTGTAAGAGACATTCGGTGGCCAGGAATAGTTTAACAATAGCAATATCATAGCGAAACGTATCGTTAACCAGCGCCTGTCCAAACCGCCTAATTGAGTGTTATGATATCGGTTGGGGGAGCAAGGCATGATATTGGATGCGATCGCCACGCGCAGTGGGACGTATAAAAATTGTAGTTGACCAAAATATTGTTATGTAATTAATAATCATGTGATGATTGCATACTGCTACAGATATTATGTTTATTTGTATTTTCTAGCGATAGAGAATATAATATTATCAATAAACTATAGAAATTACGACATAATGATTGATTAGAGTTATTGAACTATATAGGTACCTAATTATTTTTAATATTGTATATTTAATAAAACAACACGTTGGCAATTTAGCATTCGTTTGTTTAAAAACCATATTGTATTACTTTAAAATTATATTACTGAAAGATAAAACAATATTGAAATGAACACAACTAGGTACGTATATCAAAGTACGAATTGATTGATAATTATTTGTTTATACTTAAATTATACGTGTTTACTGTTTAGGTGTAATATATTGTTAACTAAAACCAATTTGAGTTTTTACTGATATAGAAATAAACTTTTTTAATCTAATTTTCCAGAGGTTAATTTATTATTACTTTTAAGCATATATATATGTACACTTTGAAAAATTTCATTTATAAATCGTCCCAATTTGCCAAAAATTAAATAATAATATTTGTTTAGTTAAACATGTTATTTAATTTCATCGAACATTAATTTAAAGAGTTTACTACTATACTATAGTACCTACTTAATTTACGTTATTATTGACTAATTGTATTAGTTATCACGAAAAATTTGAAAACAATTTCGTCAATATTATAGGTGACAAGTATAATACCTATGTGTTAAAAATTGTATTATTATAATTTATATATTTTAGTATAATAGGTACGTTTTTGGATTATTACTATATTATTTGTATCAATTATGATTGTTTTAAAATTATTATTTTAAATTACCTAAATAATATATGTTATCACAATCTAATTCCCTGTACAACTACAATTAATTAATTACAAATTAATTCATTTTACTAATATTTATATTTCATAATATTATATTTAATAAAATTGTATCAATTAGTTTTGTAATAATTACACTTGTATAACATAGGTACTGGAGATTTTCTAAATAAATGCACAAAGAAATAAAAATTAGAAATATTTTTTATTATTATTTAAAATAATTTCTTTAATAAATTAAATATCTAATGCCTGTTATTGTGTATTCGATGAAAACCTGTTGAATTTTGTGTATAAATCATTGTGTGTTAGTCTGTGTGTGTGTGGTGGTGGGTGGGAGGGGGTCGGAGCCGTTGCGTTTTTAGTATACATAAACATACTTAACAGGAAAAATTCTCACGCTCTATAGAAGAGTCGGATTTCATTAATTTTTTTTGTATTAAAAAAAAGAAGAATATTTCTTCGCAGGTTGGATTGAAGTCCGATAATCAAAATTCTTATTATATAAAGATATAAAACGCATTTGAATAATGACAATATTTGCTTTTTTTTCTAGCACTATTTAAAGTCAAATTAAAATTAGGGCTTCAATTCGACGTGCAAAATGTTCTCGTCTTTCAAATAAAAACAAAAATTGATCAAAATCCAACATATCTACGAGGCGTGTGAGTTTTTCCTGTAAAAGCATTTATTTTTTCATTTAAATAATTATTATAATATAATTTTGATGGAAGTCGATCATTGATTTGTACATGCGTGTGCGGTAAATATATCTCTGTGAATACGAGCTATATAATATACATACTGAAAAAATATTTAAATAATCGAATGATTATAAATCAAAATTATATTGCAGTTATACAATATATTATATGCATTTATCGATGAATAAAAAAAAAAAAATTATCGGTCATCGCACCGCCATCGGCTGTTTCGTCGTGCCGTTCGAATCAATTGCGTGTCGTATTTGAAATCGTAGTTTCGGCGGCACAGAATTGGTTATCCGAACCGCTGCTACGCGGCGGCGCGTCTGTAACCTCTATCCAGGTATCCCGTCGACGGTGTCGTCGTTGCTCGATGCGCTTTCGTTGTAACGAGCAACGCCATTGGTCGACGATTCGGACGCCGGCGGCGGCGTCGGCTCGGCACATCGTTCGGCGTGCGGCCACAAGAAACGGGCTCGTACCTCGATCGAGGCTATTCCGGTGTTTCGAAAATATTCCTATACGAACCCCGCCGCATGCACACACAACGAGTGCGTAAACACCGCACGCGCATGCGTACATGGCGCGCGCGCTGTGTGATCAAACGCATACGCACGCACACGCGTGATGATGCGTATAAGGCGCTGTACGTTTATCGTCTCGCGCGCGCGCGTCCGTCCGAGAACGTACCGATCATTCCGCCGTCCGCGTTCACCAGCGTGCCCGTCGCTTGCGCCTCGTCGTTTCCGTTCGACCGTCGTTAATTTTGTGTTTTACAACTATTTGCATCCTATGCGCCGTGTTTACAACTATTAAAATTCGATTTTTCGTTTAAACCGTTCGCAGTTCGTTCGAAATACCGTCCAAGAAAGCAAAAGGTAATATCGTTGTCGTCTTTAATCTCGATCTCGCGCTTTTTGTCGTTTGACGTTTTCGTTTGTTGAACTTGTACTATTTTTTACGAGTTTTTCAAATAGATTCCGCTTCTCACGAAACGTTTACGTTTTTGCGCGTGCACGTGGATAAACCAATCGTGTCGAATTATTACGTAAACTTGGCGGTTGTTATGAGTAGTAATTTCGAAGTGTTATTGTTATACTAAAATCGTATTTTTACGATTTCCAAATATTTCTTTTTTTTTTTATTACACACAAATCCTATGCATATGATTTAGAATTAAGACGACCTAGGTATAATCCTTAAATTCCACAGACATTCGTATTTTGTTTTATTAACCAAACGGATGCGTTGGCTGCCATCTTGATAAATGGAGTGACGGAGGCCTGTGCTACAATCGTATACAACTATTGTTCACGCCCACCAATAATGTAATACGTGTTTTTATCATTTTGTTGAGGCGTATTACCCGAATTACATATATTTTATTATCATTATAAATAGGTATTTAGTTACCGTGTTCCACAGTCTTAACTCCTAAATCAATACTCAATAGTCTATATTATTATCTGTACTTGTTTGTGCTAGAGATGGGTCGGTCGGTCGGTCCCGAACGAATCGGTCAATTGACCGAATTTGATTCGGTCATATTGTTTTTAGATCTTCGGTCCTCGGTATATCGTTCGGGTCACGTCGTTTCCTTTTGTCGTTCGTCCGGCTCATCGGATCGTCGCTTTTGTTCGTTGGTTCACCTTATCATGTCGTTATTCGTATCATCGGTTAATTTCGTTCGTTCAATTTTCTTTGATTAAGTTCACGAACATCTATATTTTATATTTATAGTACTTTATTTACTTAAATAATACGTACTATACTATATATAATAGTTACTGACTAATGTAATACAATTTTTATAAGTTACCAATAATAGATATTTTATAGATTATATATTATTTTCAACGAACAATTTATATGATGAGTTATCAATATAAATAGTTATTAATTATGACCTAAGTAATTACTCAATACACAATTAGCAAAAGTTAATTAATTGAATATCTATTAGATAAAAGTTATTTCTAAAAAAGTTGTATTTATTTTTTATTATTATTATTAATGTATATTATTAAGTATATCTATAAGTCGGAGGACGTAATGCGTAAGTGGTTCTCTCAGGGCTGTCGGTTCAACCACGAGGAAAAAAAGTATATCTATAATTTCATTGTTTGATGTAAATAGGAGAATGCCGTCGATTATCAGTTAAAAAGTTGTTTAGACTTTTTGGGCCTGGGAGGAACGTCCCGAATTCACCTTCCCGCTTATTTTTTCATTATATTACGACTTTATAAGGCTGATTAAGAGGTAAAATGTTTTAGTGCAATAGTACCTACTACCTAGTAGTTAGTATAAAACTATAAAATAAAAATGTTACAACGTGAAAAATGTATTAATCTATAATTCATTTTCAATATTAAATGCTGTTCATTTCATTCGATAATGCAAATGATTCTTTGAATGATAAGAAAAATTTAGATAAATGACCAAAATTAACGAATCAATTGACTGATCTCATCTGAATACTTAATTATTCAATTAACCGAATTGTCTCATCTCTAGTTACAGTACAACAAGTAAATTTATTGAGATTTGTTTAAAATAGGTACATTACGAAGAAATTAGTATAACAAAAAAATTGACATAAAATTTTTTCTTATAAGTAAATACCTATGTATTATATAATGTGAATACTCAAAACAAATTTCAGTTCTCTACATTCAAAACTAAATTAGTTATCACAAATATTTAAATTTAATGTAACGGAAACCATAATTTTGCCGTTTTTTGGTAGTTTATCTACTGAGAAAAAACTTTTGAGAAATTCGAAAAATGAGCTATTCTATTCTGTATACAACTAAAGTATACTTTCAGAATTAAATTGCAACTAATTGAATTTCTCAAAAGTTTTTCCTTGAGTAAAGAAAAACAGCAAAATTCATGGAAATCGTAAATTTGACGAAATTGATTTTAGATTTTTCATGATAATGTAATTAGTTAATACGTTCAAGAATGTAGGAACTTGAAACTATTATGAGTATTCTCATAGGTAGTTTACACAGGTAGTAAACTTTTGGAACGGTTTATCAGTTTAATATATTATTGTATTACTTTAAGTTTTGCTCAGAATCTTACTTTTAATGCAATACCATTGCATTCTAATCTATAATAATAAACCACTAATTTCTACAAAGACCGAAAAGTCGAAGGAAGAACATCTAGAATCGACCCTCCAGCTTTTCAGAGATTAATATTGAAATTACAACTTGGGTTGGAATTTAATACTCTTAAACTTAATTATTAATCATAATTGCACAAATCTTAATAAAAACGTATGATTTTATTAAAATTTAAACTATATAATTAATATAATTGATTGTTTATATTTTAGTATTTATTATAGTTGTAAGATAAATATATTAATATTTTTATATGTACTTGTAATTAAATTACAGGAGATAATGTTAAAATTGAAGACGATCCAGAAATCACAGCATTAGCTCTTAAATTTGAAAAGAAAATAATAAAATTTGATGAATCGACATTAAAAAAATTAGCACAGCCCTCTAATACTTATATTAACAAAAAGGGTAAGCCTGTACCTATGCTTATTTCAACAATGGCATCTTCCACTTCTAAGCCAAAAGAAAGCGTTGTACAACAAGTAATAGTGAGAGAGGATATGTACAGTATTAAAGGTAAATGTTTTAAACATGAAAAATAAGATTGACAAAAGATTGATTGTTTTTTATTCCTATTTTCAATGTAGGTTGTTTTAAATGGGAGTCAATAGGCATACATGTCATACCATACATTATACGTATTAATAATGAAACAAAAACAAAATATGTAGCTGTACGATTTGCAGAATTCCAGGTACTCAAGAAAATGCTGAACTTTTTTCATCCAGAAGTTTATTCATGTGTACCAGTGCAAAGTTACTTTATTACAGAGCCTGAAGCAAAATTATTAAATGATATAAATTCAAATCATTGTGATTCGTTATACGGTAGTGATAAATTCTGTGCTAAGAAAGATTTCATTGTTCGTCTTGAAGATTTAATGGAGTTTAATAAATTTCTAGACATTTGTTATAAAAAATTGGTTTGTAAACCTGTAATTGATGCAAATTCTATTTGTGGTTTTATACGTATCAACGATTCTGTAGTACCATATTGTTTGTATGATAATCAAAGATGTATTCCACTATTCTATTTCGAGGGAGAAACACAAAACTTGAGAAATCGATCTTTTTCAATAAATGGTTGGATTCTTTCATACCTTAAATTTTGTTGCAAGATCCAGGGTATCAGAAATGAGTTGATTGACGGTGACTCGTGCACTATGGCTTATCTTGATGTAGTCAAGAATAATTTTCCACCATGGACTTATTATGAGGAGTATTGGCCAACTAAACTACCTGACCCAAAAAGCATTTTATTAAACAATAACAATACTTCTATCAGAAATCCATCAGGTCTCTGGACAAGACCACCTTTTGGTACAATCAGACCAGTTCATTTTTCACAAAATGTATCAACACCTGCCATTGCAGTGCCATCATTTAATCAGGCAGTAAACCATAGCACACATCAGTGGCATTCTGCTGAAATAGTATGTGTTAATAAGTATATAGAAACATTATATGCTTTTTACAATTTATATTGTAAAATATTTATATTTAAATGTTTTATTTTCTTTGGATATAGAATTTTATTAATTTTAACATAGTTTAAAACTTAAAAACTACTTGCATGTTTATTTAATTTATTTTGTAATTATATGCAAATATTTCTTTTATTTTCTTAAGACTTACAATTTTACTTAATTTTAACGTTAATTACCGAACCTCGCCTAGGTATTCATTGATTATTGATAGTATAGATAGCTCACTATAATACCAAATGTGTTGCGAGTGAATTAACGACTCGTAAACAATAGGTGTCGTTAACAATATTGAATTTAATTAATTTCATTTATTGGAGGACACCAAAAATAAATTTCTTTTAAATTTTTAATAATAAATTATATTGCAGTGCTCTGTGGAATAAAACAAATAATAATACTACATATATGTATTAAAAATGTTTTGATCATTTTAGTTATATAAGTAATAATAATAACATCAACTTGGTTAAGATAAAATAAATATTACCTACCTAACAAATCTGTTAATTTATGTTTTATATATTATGTTAATATAATATTTAATAAATAAATAAAATACAAATATTTTTAATTATATATTTGTTATTTTAATAATGTAATAATCTTTCTTATTTAAGGTAAGGCTCCATAGCAGCCACATCCATTTTAATAATCATTAAGCTATACTATCTATAATCAATGATAATACCTAATTTAATATAATTGTATTCCTGAATTATTATTAATAAAATAATGTGTTATTTTTAGGTGAATAACAATGAAGCTCAGAGACGTCAGTCAACGAGCCATCTGTATCAAACCGCTGTTTCAAGCACTCCAAATATATCTAATCAAAATTATACCGTGGTACTTACTATGTTTACATTTTTAACTTTGCTTCATACTTATTGCATATAAATTATATACAATATTATGCATTTAATAATATTAATAATTGCACTAGGTTATCTATATTGTAGTAGAACTATTTATGAAAAGATATTAACATTACATTTCACAATAAACATTTTTTAGATTAAAAATATAATTACAAAATTATAATATTTTTTAGTACACTTTATTTTGTTTGTTTGATTGTAAATTGATGATAATCAAATAATATAAAGTAAATACTATTTAGAATGTAGAATTTTAAAAATATTGTAATTACCTGTTTTTTTTCTGCTTAATGAATTTTTAAAAAAATAATCAAGTTCAAAAATGTGTGTATTGTTTTTGCGTTAAATATATTTTTTATGTAGCTTTAATATACGTACCACATTGTTACATGTAGTATACCTATATAGTTAGATAGTTATTCATATATCTTGCTAGTATAAAACTAATTCATTTTGGTAAATAATTAATATAGACAGCAATTTGTCTCATAGTGATGTGTTTAGGTGGGTGTCTAGAGGAGGCGATCTCCAAGGGGGAATTATTTGGTAGCGGCGTTAAAATATTAGTATTTATTATTAATTACTCCTTATTATTATTGTTATTAATTAATATTAATGTTTCAAATCTCCTAATTAATATTCATATATTTGAATATTTCATATATTCACTTTCATTTAATTACACAAAATTAAAAATACGGAGAGTGTGCTTAACCAGGAAATAATTCATTGTTGAATATTATTTTAAGTGAGAGAAAAAGTGGACTGATTAAGAGAAAATTATTCAACTGATTTAGATATTTTATTTCCAAACGAATGCATACGTTTCTGTAGTTATTTACTTAATGAACTATCACCAAAATCAATTATCTAGATGTGCCTGCAACTTGAAAATTTTTAATTTGAATATATATATCCATATGTAAATATTACACTTTGAATATATTAATATTTTTCAGTAACCAACTATTTTTGAGAAAGGTCATTTAGTGTGTTTAAAAGGCAAAAGTTACTTGCAGTTAAAAATAATTGACAGTATGGCTATTACACTGAATATCAGACATTATAAAAATATAAAATACAACGAAATATAAAGCTCATAAAAAACAAATGTAAATAATTTAATATATAACAATAAGCTACCCTATATAATAAAGAAAGATAAACAAATTTATAAACTGTGTTGTATTAATTTTATTTTCTTATATATGAATGAATAAAACAAATTTTTTGAGGGTAAGAAAAAAAATTAGCACTTGGGAGAAAAAATTTTGAATAGTTCACTGCTGAATATCCTAATCGTATTAAGTTAAATTTAATATGAATAATATCGTTTGTTACGTGTTATCCACCAATTTTCAATTGTTATAAACCTAATCATTACGAATCCACAATTTTATTTAAATTATAGGAAAATTGCTAATCTTTTACATTCTGTTCATATTTATTTTACAGGCTGGAGTCAGATGGCATGAACAGAGCACTTCCACAAATATTCCACTACTTCCTTTGAGTAATGCAGGTACATCTTCTACTCCTGAGTAAGTATATTATCATTTTTTGTATAGTTACTTCAAAGAACATATGTTAATTTTTTTTTCTCATAGCATTCATATGTCATATTACAACCTGGCTACACCATTAGATAGTCAGATATTTGATTTGTCTTATGGTTTTCCAAGGATGTCTAATGAGGTTCTACAGCTAAATCAACCACAACAAATTATTGCTTTTCCATACGTGCAAGAAGTTTATGGTACTATAATTAGTAACGCTTCTGGAATAACTGGTAGATTGGACTCTGCAAGGAATTCTGCTGCAAACATTCAACCTTGTGCAATCGTTGATTTATCATCACCTCCATCAAGTCCAACCCCACAGAATTCACAATTCATGAGCAGTACTAGTCATGGATTGAATAATGCAGTACCACCAAATCGTCCATGGCTACAAGAAGTGCATCGTACTTCAAGAAACCCGCCATACAAGGTAAATGAAAAAAAATTTGAAAATGTTGTCCACAGTTGTAATTAAAAAACATGCTTTTCATAAGTATATTTGGTTTATAAAGTAAATAAAGTAGATTTTTATGAACCTTAAAACCTTAATTTGGTAATGCATGGTTTTTCTTTTTTTTTTTTTGGAGGGGGGATCGGGTTTAGACGAGTGGTCTATACACATGTTTCGGAGCACAAGGTTCAGATCCTGGACATTTCTGTTTAACCGACTACTCGCAGGCATTTAAGTTATAGTTTTGCGTGTGGTCACTAGACTTTTGAATAAGCCACAATTACCAGAAAAACTCATTAAGTTAACTAAATTTCCATGTTCTAGTTAATTAAGAACCATTTTCTATCCCTTGACATGTGATTGGTGCCCGGCTAGGTAGCATAGTATGTCGATAGTTGATGAAAAAAGGATGTAAAACTGTTTATTTTACTTGGTTATGCAAGTATATTGTCCCAACAGTAGTATTAAATCATATATTTTATAAGAAGAGTGAATTAATACTTCTTATTTTAACATTACCTTCATTACTAACAAGATTGTTATTTTTTATGTATTATAAACTTTTTTGATAATTCTGAATTCTATCATAAAAAATTTAACTAATAATTTATAATCAAATATATAAATAAATAATAATTGTAAAATAAATCCATTTCTTGTTTAGAAATGTTGAAGTGAATCTTTTAACCACTTCATCGGGGTCAACTTAATTTCTTTTTGAATTTATAGAAGGGCTAAACCAGTGCGATCTTCATCTGTCGTATTGCATAAATATATCTTGAGATATCGTAGAGTGGAAAATGTCCTCTCTGCTGTTGTTGTAGGTACAGGTAAAGTTGCCAATACTTCAAATAATGTTCTCGTATAAGGAAAATATATTTTATCACATTCTAATAATGATTCGATTACTTGAATTACAACAGGTACAATTGGTTATCACCGCCTCTCCCGCAGGTTATTGCTTTCTTATTAGTTTTAGTTTTACTTTATTTTTATATTGCATTATTGTTTTATGTTACGTATATACAGTTTCATAATATGATCATTAATCAGATGGGCATTGTCTTATCTTGTGATTTACTACCTGTGGGGTTTTAACTATTTATTTAAGGTCGATATTTTTAATTTTTCGTACTTATAAAATAAAATGCATAGAAAAATATTAGTTTGAAAATATGTTCATTTGTTAGCGGAATATAAATGCTATGACTCATGGGTAAAGGATCAAAAATGAATAGAGTGGAGGTTGTCACTAGAAAGTTATATTTATAGAACATTATAATAATTTTTGTTTTTAATGCAGATCATAAAATCAGTTCTTAAAGGAAAAACAGTCAACTGCATTAATAGGACAGAATATGTTTATTCGGAGCTAATGTTGCCATTGGAAGAAATTGTGAAGACATTTTCTCCAAGAAGCTCAGCTGACAGGTGTGAATATATTTTACAAGAATACTTTCACCTTCCATTAATCAGAGGAAATCAGTAAGTTTTAAGAAATTATTTCCCATATTTTATGTAGTAGTTACAATTATTTTTAAACTGTATACTTCTTTCACAGCGAACAGGTCCACATTTTACGAATCCATTTTGGTTACACACATTCTTCAAACACACTATTGGTTGAACGACAGAATATCACTGTTGCATTATTGGAGCAGCTTCAACGTTTTTTGATTACAAAAGATGAACTTGCTCGCATATTAAACTTAGATTCAATGGGGAGGACAAATAGGAGGAAGACAAGACGTTTATTAGCCCAGGAATTGGCTAGGCATCGCCCAGGCTGCCCAGTAGTACGGGCAGCAATGGAAGGTAGTAGTAGGAGTATGATTCATCATGATGCTGCAACTGAGGGCAGTGATTAGCTAAATGCGGCATCCCGTCCATCTCAGTCTAACCAAATCATACATGATGCTTAAAACAACAATTGGTTGCCAACACCATCTCCGCCTCTACCTTACATTTAATTATTAAGCGGAAAACAATTGAATTTTTTTTGTACCCTACATAATTTTAGTCAGAATTTGGGTAAATTTAACATTGTATGTATTTTAATTTATTTATTTTTCTATTGTCACTTAAGGATTTTTTTATCAAAATATACATTCAAAAGTACAAGGTTGCTTTGTACATCAGTAACCTACCTATCCAATTGGCAATAATAGAAGAATTTATTTTTAGGTTTTTGTTTAATTATTTGCTTAGATACCTACATATTATTAATATAATTTTTTTTATCAATTATTTGAAACTATATATTATATTTAATATATTCAAGTATAATTTTTGATCTTTTGACAAATTATTCTACTTAATCAAACAATTAATTTAAATAACATATTAATCATATTTTATAAAAAAAAAAAAACATATTTTTAATGGTTATTATACACTACTTTTCGTACTTATTAATAATCAATTGTTTATAATTAAGATTTATTTAATTTTATGGAAAAACAAAATGATCTCGAAAAATAATGCACTTGTTACTCATTTTAAATTTATATTTATGCATTTTTCATGTTTCGTTTCATTTTAGTTGATTTTAATGATTTTTAAACAAATTAACACCAACCTTGGCATTTTATTGAGGTCATAATTATATAAATCATATTTTACATTACTTCAATAGGTCTTAAAAATAATTTAACAAAAAAAAATAGATAAATCTATTTCAACAAGCACCTGATTGCATCATTATCATTTTTCAATTTTATATAATCGCCAGGGCTGTACACAGTTATTTTATATTATAAAATACATTATATTATTATAATATCTAATATTTAAGAAAATAATATGTAAGTTTATTTTTAAGAATCAATGACGTATATAGTTGAGATAATATAAACAATTTGTAAAATGGTTAACAGGGATAATGTATTTTGAGTGAATGTGACCATAGATCATCTGGTTATTTGAATATATCTGACAATGTACGTTTTGTTTTTCTAATAAAAATAATAATTTAATAATATTAATTTTTGTGTATTTTTTTTTTTTTTGTGTTATTATACCTGGGTAATCTAAGAAATTATGTTGCTAAAAGAACTACGAACATTTAACAACATAGTTAGTACCCAACAATTTATTTTAAAGTGTGAGTTTTTGTACTTGTAAGATAGTATTTTTTATCATGGAAAATGAGTTCATCTGTCATTGACAAAGACATTGCTATTTCAATAAATAAAGTAACAGAATCTCATTGAATTGAGTGGAAAATTGAAATTTAAAGGTAAAGTTTGACGAATTAGGATCTAAATTGTCTCGTTTATTTTTATAAGGGTAACATACAATTTAACGTTCCCAAAGGTTAGATTCACACCAAGACCAAAGGAGAATAGTGTATTATTACAAATATTACTTAAGCAATATAAACACATTCATTATTTTTAAATATAGATTGATTTTCTATAAATGAATACGGTTCTGACGAATATTTATTCAAGTTTATTGACCAAGCGTTAATTACAAAGTAATGGAACAAATCGTATTTTATTTATCATAAAGATTATATTATATTTAATTGTAATGAATTATCAAAATCATAACTTTTAAAAATGACATTACTTAAGTAGCCACACCTTCATATCGGAAGGCTGTCATTTCGCCTTGTGTTTTCTTTTAACATTTTATTTATCTTTTTCTATTAATGTTTGCGGCTTATTGTTAAAAACTCTACAAGAATAAATTTTGTAGCTTAAAATGCGGAAAACGTGGCCGGGAAATATCACAATTGCGCGAAATCACACGATTTGGAAACATACTTCTAACAGCTATTGAAATGTTTGCTGTACCGCTTGTAGTACGCGAATGAAAACCTGTATGAGCCATATTTCATGATCTTGTACTCCTAACCGCTGTGATTCATCTGTTAAGGGGATTCAACACCAAGCTAAAAATCGACCAATAAGTGGGATAAAACTGTGGGACTCAGAAAAGTCCGTTTTAAAATCTAAAAACAGTTTTGAATTCGTAGGGCTTTACCAGGGATCGATCGAGGCGATTTTTAATTTTTAATTTTTAATTTATTGACCGAGTAATACAACTTAAAAAAAATATTTTTTAATCTTTGATAATAACCATTAATAATTGAAAAAAACGGCTCGATCGATCCCTAGTAAACAAGATGACAAATTCAAATACATTTTCAGATTTTCAATTTGACTTTTCAATGCCTCACATTTTTATCCTGCTTATGTGACTTTTGAATAAAAACACAATATTGTGCATGCCCTGCGCTATCGTGGTTTATCGGCCAAAATTTTAACTAATAGTATACTCCTTCCAATAACTTTATAGTTTCTGCATAAAAGTATAATATAATGTGATTATGTCTATGAGTTATTCTTATTTCTTACCGCTTACCAGCGACCCGCTATTAATATGTTACTATGTTATAAAACTATGATACACCAATAACGAAGTATATGATGTATTTATACAACAATTATAAATATAATAATATTATTTTTATATTTTATTGCTTTACGATTTTTCCAATTATTTATTAGTTTATTACTGTTATTAGCAACAAGTATACGGTACAGTATACAGAGTACAGACACGTCATAATATAATAATAATAAATAATATGGTAAAAGTATAAAAATTTATAATAGACAATGGACTATAATATATTATATTCTGACAATGTATTTATATACATTATTTAGATGTATTATATTTACAATACTATATTCTATATTGAATCAACTAAAAAATCTATTATATTATTATATACAAAGTAGTCCCGAGCCCAATGAAACTATATATATATATATATATATAAATAGGTTAGTTTAAATTTAATATATTCTTCTGAAAAATGACAAAATAATTACATATATTCCATTACATTATTATTCCTTACCATAGTTTTATAGAATATTATATGATTATCCTAACCTATCCTATTACGTTGATATACATAATATTTGTATTTAGGTACTAGTTTTGTGGTGATTCTTATTTTTCAATTATACATATTTTTTTTTTAAAATGGGTGATAATTGGCGTAAATGTAAAAAATTTAAAGTTCTTTTATCAAGACGCAAAAAACATAGGGGAAACATTGCAGCAATTGCGGCAGCCAAATTGGTTAGAAAATTAAACTAATAAAAACAATATTATAGAATTTATTATATTACGAGTATTAAAATAATAAAATAATACAATTTATAATTGTTTTAAATTAATTATATTTAGGTAGCTATTGATACTAATAATCAAAATGTTTCCTCGTCTGTAAGTACTTCAGAAATAAATCACCAGTAAGTAAAAAATTTACAATAATACTTTATAATAATAATTATACTTATATACCTTTGTTATAGGTAAAAACAGACTCGGGTAAAACTATAAATCATAGATAATATGGTATTATGAAATGCCCGAGAAAAATATTAGGTATTTTAATCGTCAAATAATAAAAAGAAAAGAATAAAATAGACTACGTATAAGAATACTCAAAATAATTTTTCAAGTCCGTAAATTCAAAATTGTATTAGTTATCGTAAAATATATAAAATTGAATTTGTCAAAATCACAATTTCTGTGAATTTCGCAGATTTTCAATCATTTTTTGGTAGTTTTTCTTATCCTGAGTAAAAACTTTCAAAAAATTCTAAAAATTAGCTGAATAAAATTCCTAGTAGATGCAATTTTTAAAGCATACCCTACTGATAGTAATCGGACAATTATTTCTACCAGAAAAAATGATTTTAGACATAAAAATTTTAAAAAAAAAACATTGTAAAACCAATGCATTCTTCCCTTTCCTAAGAATCTAAAATGTGAAAATTTGTTATTTAGTTTTGAACATATTAAATCCATTATAGCATTATAGAATTATACAAAATATTATTTAATTGCCATTTGCACATATTTGGTTATGCAAGAACCAAAGCTAAAAATAAAGTGTACATTTTTCCATTTTCCCGGGCATTTCTAGTTTTGCCTGTAATACATATACAGTAGCGTATTTAGGTTAGGTTAGGTACATGAAACCCTTAAAAAAAAAAAGGAACGTCAATTTAGGATGTTCCTCCTTCGTCCCTTAGGACCTCGGAGAAATTAGTGATTTATTATAACTTTTAAGATTTGAATGCAATTATATTGCATTAGAAAATGCGATTCTGAGCGAATCTCAATATATTATACTGATAATCCATTCCAAAATTATACCACGAATGTAAATTACGTATAAAAATATCCTAAATAAATTTAAAATCCTAAAATCAAGGAGTTATCATTTCATGATAAAAATTGTCAGTCATGATTTTCAAAATATTTTGTAAATATATTAAATAGTATATGAGTATATGAGCTTCTATAAAAATTTCATACTGTTAAACCAAAAATTTCAGGCAATATTAAACCTTTTTGTAAAAATATCAAAGCTCTATATTTAGCCAAAAAATCAACTACTCCATTCCAAAATTTAAAAAAATGTTTATATTACCTAGTTAGTACTCGAAAAAATTTTCAAATCCATACGATCAAAACTCAATTAGTAATCACGAAATAAAATCTTGTTTTAATTTTTTGCAGAGAAATTACAGTTAGTAAATATTTCTGGGATAAGTATGGGTATATTAATAAAAAAAAAACAATATAAATAATAGGTACTGCTGTATATTTTATATTTTTTCAGTTTTAAAATAATTGATAAGCCAATGACTGCCATTTAGAAATGCAGGTGATGTAAAAAAGTTTGGACTCCCTATTGCGAATTGTGGAAATTTTATCCTAGAAATGAAATTAATAGCTGAATATGACTCATTTTTATCAAAGTATGATAATTCTGGAAAAGATAATACCATTGATTATAGAATAAACTATAGTCTATTTTATAATCAAGGGTAATACTATTCTTATTTATCACATCGAACAATTTTTAAAAGTTATGGCAGAAAAAGTTATAAATACAATAATTGATAATTTTGCTTTTATGTTTTATAATATTTATCATCGTTTTGTATTCAATGTAAAATGAAGTAATTTAATGGAATTAGGTGAATTAAATTCATAATCGCCGAAGTAATAAAACATAGCGAATTGTCTGTTGTGTGTAAAAAAAAAATACTGATCCAATTATTTAACATTTATCAAAACAAAACAATAATGATTGATTCTGTTTATATACCAGAAATACATTTACACACATTATAATATCCACTATCGTTAAAAATAATAATAAAAAAAATTTTCGGGTGGCATTTTTTTTTGGTGCCCCCGGCGGAAAAATATATAAATACGGGCCTGAAAATACATATAATACCTAAGTTATTAATATTTTATGTAGGTATCTTACGTATTATTAAGTATATTTTCTATAATTTGTTTTTATTTGTATGATACTAGAAAGAAAAAAATATCCTAGTCAGTTAAAAATTTTTATTGTTATTAATATAAATGTATTTGATAATCAAACATAATCGCTCGCTCTTAAATACGGATCCGTTGATTGCTTAGCCAAGTATAGAACTTTGAATATTTTTCCAAAAATGTTCAATATTTCCTGTAATATTTGGTTTTTCGATTTAAAATTTTTATCAGAGTCTAATTATATACAACTTAATCTTTTTACGTAATATTTTCAAAATCGTGACTGACAATTTTTTTTTTATAAACTTTTTAATCTATTTGTAATAATATAATATGTTGATATTAGTATCAGAATTTGTATTAAGTGGTATTTTGATTACCAACTATCCACAGTTTTTGATAATATCTAAAGTGTATACACAGTAATGATCAATGTTGAGAATAGATGACTAAAAAATTATCTAGATAAAAATGAAGATTTTTTTTAAACTTTATTTTGTTTATAATAAGTTGTGGCAACAGTTTTTAAACTATTATAGTTAAAAAATGTTGTATAAACAATTATTAATCATTATAATTTCCATAAAAAAATTAATAAACATTTTAAAACTATAATTCATTATTAAAAAAATATATTACATTGTCTTTAATAAGATATTTACGTTATATTTTACTGTATTACATTTAATAAATAAAATATTTAAATTTATATCTAATATATTAATATAATAATGAATTTAATACTTATTTAAGTATCATATTTAAGTTAATGTTGAACAATATTCATGAATATTCATAATTTTAGATTCTGAGCGAAACCAGGAATGTATTGGTTTTACGAAGATTTTTTTTTTTATGTATGAAGACACTTTTTCGGGTAGAAATAATGGTCTGATTACCACAAGTAGGATATGCTTTCGTAGCAAATCGTGTCTAGACGCAAATTTTGTCGAAGTCTAGACATATACGACTTAATTTTTTGATAATCAAACAAAATATTTTGATAATCGTACTGACAATTTTTTTTCATAAGCTTTTAAAGTAAGAGTTCTTGAAAATCGGCAAAATTACGGTTTCATTAATTTATTTCTTAATAACTAAATAAGTTTAGATCATAGGGAATTGAAATTTATTTTAAATATATACATTCGTAATTTACACACGTGGTAAAATTTTGGAATGGATTATCAGTATAGCATACATTAATATAATGAGTTTCGCTCAGAATCATATTTTCTAATACAATGTCATTGCATTCAAATCTTAATTATAATAAATTACTGATTTCTCCGAGAATCGAAGGGACGAAGGAAGAACGTCCAAAAACGACTTTCCCGCTTTTTTTTACGTTGTTTCTACTCAAATATGCAATTGATATCAAATCCAAGTCCTGGTTATAAGTTGTAAATATTTTGTAAAATATTATTACTATTATTTAATTCGTAACATGTAAAACTTGAAAAATAATTTCTTTAATATATTCAAGTCATGAAATATTCTCTTTTTTTCAATTCGTACGATTTTTGTGATAAAAATATTTTTTTATTTTGAGTGTCTTTCTGTACTTGAATGAACCATACCCGAGGAGGAAAATTATTTTAAGTACCCGCCTAAAATATAGTTGAAATGATGGGACGCAACTCGCTAGCTGCACATAAAAATTACTAATTAGTCACTATAATTGAAGAACTGCAATTTATAACGGATTTATCAATGTATTTATTATATCGTTTTTGTTGTATTTGTACAGGCCGCGAGCGTATAGCATTTTAGGCTGGTAAATTATCAAATCAAATAAGTTATTTAGCTATGAATCAAACGAATGATATTTTGTAAATTTTCAAATGAACGAAAAATTCAGAATACACGCTTTAAAAATACTCTAAAATTATAATAATATATAATATAATATATTTTATTCTGTGTCAGTCAATTGGGTATCGATTGATCCACACCAATCTATTAACTATTATTCTAATATTTCCGCGAATAATTAAAATGTTTTAATGCCGTTTTTTTAAACAAAAAATATTATTTAGGTTATATTAGTTTATTATTATATTATCACTATTAGTGTTTTTTGTGTTTAAACGTCTAGTAAAAAAATAAAATGTAATAACTTTTTGTTTTTAAGCTATGTGCAATTTTGAAGATAGCCAGTTTTAAAAGTAATTTTTATGAAAATTTTATTGTGTCGACCACACAATTTAATCAAAATATAGATTTTAAAAATGTTTTTATTTTATTTTCGTGTGGTGCGTACGTGATCAATGGTTAGGTCAAGTACATCCATTATGCACCATTTGTAATTAAAAATATACTATATAATTATTATAAGTTCCAACAATTTACAAAACACAAATGAAAATCGACTTTTCGATGACAATATCAATTTTTAAATGTATATGTTACCGACAATACCAAATCAAAATGTATATTTCTTGAAATTCAATAATCGGAAATTATTTTTTAAAATATTATCTTAAATTATTATCATACATAATATTTCATAAATTACGAAAAAATCGTTTTGCGCTCGAAACGGACATTTTTACGAACCGGAACGGAAAATATAATTTTGTTTTAAAATATGTCAACTATAATACAAAATTATCAGGAACGATTCAAGATCTCATATTATACGGTCAATATAGGGTTTTATAAATTCAAATTTATATTTTGTATCGGTAGTAAGTATTTTTTAATTTTAAAACTTACAATATAATTACTACTGGTTTGAAAAAAATTTAATTTTTGGTTATTAGGTTAAGTTAATAGATACCTACATCAATCTATAATATCAATTATTGTTACGACGTTGGAAATCATAGAATAATAATAAAAAAGCGGGAAGGTCGATTATGGACGTTCCTCGGAAAAATTAGTGGTTTATTATAATTACGATTTAAATGCATTGATATTGCATCGATTCTGAGCCAAACTCAACATAATATAATATATTATACTAATAAACTGTTCCAAAATTGTACAATCTTTGTAAATTTTTTTATTTGATGTATGAAAACATTTTTTTGGGTAGAAATAATGGTCCGATTACCACAAGTACGGTATGCTTTCGGTAGCAAATCGCGTCTAGTTGGTACTTTATTTAGCTCATTTTTCAAATTTCTCAAAAGTTTTTTTTTGGGAGAAGAAAAACTACCAAAAAATGGCGAAAAATCGGCAAAATTACGGTTTCTGTCATTTAAAATTTTTAACTAATTGAGTTTTGATCGTAAAGACATGAAATTTTTTTTGAGTATTAACATAGGTAGTAACTGGGGATTACTACAAAACATTCCTTGCCAAAAAATTGCGACCAGAAATCCGTAAAAAGCGACCAGGAATGTTACAAAATGGTGTGTCCATATTGCACGATAATGCGAGGCCGCATATCGGAGAACCAGTCGTCGCTCTTTTGGAGAAATATGGATGGGAACGCCTCAAACACCCACCGTATTCGACGGATTTAAGTCCTTCGGACTTTGATTTATTTCCAAAACTGAAGGAACCACTTAGAGGGATCCGTTTTCCCAACTTAGATACACTAAATGAAGAAGTGAGCCGAAGGATCCGTGAACTCAACAAGGATGGCGTCCTATGCGGCATTCAAGCGCTCCCGAAACGATGGCAATCGTGTATAGACAAGCAGGGAGATCATATCGAAGGTCTATAATATTGTATTTAGTTTAAAATAAAAACTTATTTATTCAGAGCAAATTGTGCATTACTTTTGGGACAACCCTCGTATTAACACAGATAGTATACAAGTGAGGTAAAATTTTGAAATGAATTATTAGTATAATATATTGTAATGTTGAGTTTCGCTCAGAATCGTATTTCTAATGCAATATCATTGCATTCAAATCTTAGGTATAATAAACCACTGATTTCTCCGAGGACCGAAGAATCGACATTCCCACTTTTTTATCATTTATTGCGCAATCGTGCCGCAAATAAACGGAGCTGCTAGCATGCGGTGGCGATCCATTAAGGTGTTAGATCCTGGCCCGAATTTGCAGACAATTTCGGCAACGACCAAATCCGGATCCAATTGCGCGCTGATGTTTAACCACGACTGGTGACAAACACACAAGCAGTCCCTCACCGAATTCGTGCTAGTGAAAAGCTAACGAGCGCGGCGCATCAACACCGGATTAGTCGGCATAGTTGCAGGCCTCGTGCGAGACGCATTTCGCCGCATCGTGAGTTTGCTAGATCCCGCAACGAACGGACCCACCACCACCACCACGCGCGAGAGGCTGTCCACGCGATTTAGCGCCACCGGGCCCATGTAGGTATTGAGGCGCGCTACGTTCGACGACCAATGCCCCCACAAACCATGTTACCATCGGTTTCACGAACGAAAAAAAAATTATCACACGATAAGTTATTGGCATATTGTGAGATTCAGAAATCCGGTACAAATAATTTTTGAACATTTTGCGGACAGGACTTTCCGCGATATTGTTTAAATCAAGACTGGTGAGATGTCGAACCGGAAATCAAAGAGCAAAGGTGAGTATGCGTGTTCATGCCTTTCCGATATTTGTAGCAATATCGTAAGAGAGCGAGAATTCAAACACGCTTCTATTCGTACCAACACAGTATATAGTATATTCTTCTTTAAAATATTGCTGTTGAACTACGCGTATCAACCTAACCTTTGTTTCGTTAAACTTTTCAGATTTGACTATATCTCTTAGGAATTGTTTACCGTCAATGGTTAGCAATTTCCACCGCATTACGTGGGCTATCACATGCACTAATTTCGTTAACGACGAGAAATGATCTATAATTGATTTTTCTGTTACCCCAATATTTGTTATCGTGTAACTTTTACTCTTTTCGAGTATTTCGTCGACATCAATCTCCATTGGTTTTCTCGGCCAGGTCGCTTAATTTTCCTTTAATCACAATCCTTTGACCTAACCCACGAGAAATTATGTCGGCTGGGTTATTTTTCGAATTTACATAGTTCCATTGAGAATTATTTGTATGCTAATGAATTTCTCTAACACGATGAGACACAAATGTATTCCAACGAGAGGAATTAATCCATGCTAAAACAATGGAAGAGTCTGACCAATAATATTTTATATTCACGTTTATTTTTAAATTCGGAACTATTTTTACCATTAATCGAACTAATAATACCGATGTTCACAATTCTAACCGTGTTAATGAAATTACTTTCAACGGCGCTATAAACCACCACCTAGGTAGCGCAACGACGTCCACCGGTAACTCCGACTCAGCCAAGGGAAGGAGTCACATTAAATTATGTATCTTATTAATTAATTTACCTATTTACCTATTAACAAGAAAACTTGAAGCCTAACAAGTTTATCGTTAAACAAAATTATATTTTCAAATTATTTGAATTATATCTATATTATCTCATAACATAATGTTTTATGCAATAATTGCCGACTCGATCCAAAATTTCAAATTTTCTAAATAATTGAGGGGGGAGGGGTGCTTACAACCCATTCTAAATTTGGCCCTGTTCATTGGTATTATAGTATTTGTGTGGAGTTTATTTACAAATGTGATAATACATTACTGAGATTTTGTAAAAATGCTTTAAATGGTTCTTTGAAATATAAATATTCTTAAGCAAATATTTTAAGGAATTAAAGGAATAACAAACATCACATTCATCGATGTCAAATGCAATGTATCATTTATATGTTATTGAAGGATACTCCATTTTCAATTGAATATATAAATTGTAATAATCATTGTTGTTCTAAAAGAATTCATTGTTACTAACAGCTTTAAAACAATAATCTACTCCGAAAATGATGCACTCGTGATATGAATCCGTTATAACAGTTAAGATCAACAGATGTTACAGGATGTCGAGCCTGCATTGCACAAATTTTTACGTAAGAATGAAAGATAAGAACATAAAAAAACAGATGAAGATAAAGAAAGAGATGAAAATAATATTATTATATAAATAATAGTTAGGTTAGCAAGTAGCAATTCCTCAAATCATACCAGTACTACAATATAATATTATGAATGACATCAGTATTTTTAAAGGTGAGTTAGACGTTATAATGTCACAGAGGATTGAGTTACTACTTTAAAAGTATTTTTTTCTTATTACCAGGTAGCCTTCACTTGGTAATTCACACACGTAATACATTTATATCTATATTCGTATTGTATTTCTGTAAAATCACACTTTTTAGTAATGGGTAAACCCATTAATACCTATCGTGATCATATGGTAACAATATAGTTGTTTGAAAGCATGCTATTTTTAAACTAGTGAGTTTTTCCCATTGCCGTAAACACCTTATTGTTGTTCATAACATACATATTATTTTTATGCATGTGCTACGGTAAAGGAAATAAGAGAAAAGGGAAGGAAAAAACAACTTTATTGTGGAAGAGAAAAATCAAATATTAATGATAATAAAGTGTAACCCAACCAAGATATGGCGTGACAGTCCGAGTTGGACGCGGTAGTTGGGAAGGTCAGGTTAGGTTATGTGTAATTAAATTTTATAATACTTAAAAGTAGTTATAATAGTTATAATGAATCTCTTATTTAAAATTATTTATATAAATTTTGTTAACACTTCCAATTGTCAGCTCTCAACAAGTTATAAAGATTATAAAATGCACTAATTAATAATCGTTCACTATTTATAGGATGAACCCACCATTTTCGATTCACGCATTTCCTTTTTTGTAATACTCTTATAGCGGAGTATACAAAAATTGCGGTGTCTAAATCGTCCATTTTTTATAAGATGCGAAATAACCAACTAACGTTTTACTATGGCCTTAGTCTGACAACCCCACTCGCCACCACATCACACCGACAATAAAATCGGTTATGCGTCATATATCTCCGTTAGAATATTCGTTATCGTGGGTGAACTCTGTTGACTCCGAGGGCACGCGTCGTCCATTTCGGTTCGAGATAACGACCTACCGGTTACCGCCATCAGGATATCAGTACCAATTTTTATTTATTAGTCGCGCGATATTCAAATAAAATTGTGTGTTTTCCTCTGATCTAACCCGAATTTATTGTTGTGTAATGTACACAAACGCAACCTAACCTAGGCACTTTATAGAATCGGAGGGCAGCGAAAAGCAACCGGAGAAATTAGAATGCATAAAAAATTAAACGGTTCCACGCACAAATTTTGACCATACCACGATACCCGCCGATTCGAACTCTTTACCGAAAATTCCGTGTTGGCGTGGCTGTACCGTGTAAAGGACAAAAATTAACGAAATGGTCCCTCCAACTAGCCAATTTAGATTTTAGTACTACGCACGTGCCAAGTAAGCCAACCAACTCGTCATGGTACCCAAATTCAAGTCATAACACGTGATGTAGAAATACCACGACCACAACTTTTCCAGACACTTGGGCTGGAAGGAAATTTATAAGACGGTCGAAATCTTTGAAGCTTGGGTGGTGTGAACAGCAAACTGGCGGAATACTGACCTCAAGCACTATGGCAGATTACAGGCAATAACAGCAAGGATATTTCCAGCGGCACACAAGATGTGGTTGCTGAGCACAACACACTTGCGACTCCAGAGTAGATAACTATAGTCAAAAAGAGGAAAAAGAGGACTTCAAGTATATTACATATAATAAACATTAAACAAATATCACAATTATTTGAAAAAATTACCATTCCATAAGTATTGCGTTTTACTAATTGATCCATATTTAATTACAAAACAAAATTATTATAAAACTGACGTGATGCAATTCGTCTTGGGAGGTGCGTACCGTCGAATGAAAATTGGTATCCGCACGGTATGCTCTCTTTTAGAATGGAGTATAAGTTATATGTGGAATGAAAAAGAAGTAACTGAGAAAGTAGAACATGGATGTACTTTAAAAAATTTAAGAAAATAAAGAAGGAGAATTAATTAATATTAACCTCGTAAAAATCCATCCAAAAAGTGTGATATGCATCCACGTTCAACTGCAGATACCAAACCAAGTTAAATTGTTAACAGGTTCATAATTCTGAGGTTCACAAAAAATACCCAAATAAACTTCTAAGTATACTACTTCATACTAGCTAACTCTTCATAATTTATACAATTATTTTTAAACTGTATACTCCTACAGAGAACAGGTCCACATTTTACGACAGAATTTCGGTTACTTATCTTCTACAGACCATTGTTTATGCTACAAGATGTAACTCATGTATTGTTGCAGCTCTAAGTTTTTTTGACTACAAAAAAGTAAATACTAACGAAGCACAGGCAACAACAAATCTTACGGGCGTCATAAAACGAAGTAAGGAATTGTGGCTGGGCATGGTGGAAATCGACCGGACTGGCAAAAACCTACAGGTGGTACTCATCATGGTTCTGCAGCTGGATGGTATTCTATGTCTGCTGATGGCAATGATCTCGTTTACCGAGACCCACACGTAAACACCGACCGTACGATCCGTGTCCGTTTGTTTTATTTAAAACATCTAATTTAAATCTTGTATTAACAATTATTTTAAATATTTATATTTATGAATATCGTACATATTATATATTCTTATCTATTGTTCTTTAATTTTATCTTGTGTTAAAATAAATGTTTATTTGAAGTTTTTTTAAAAAAATATTTGTGTTGTGAGTGTTACTTGTGTCGTTGGTCACCTATCTCCACAACAAAATCAACAATTATTAGATATAATAGTTAAAAAATGAGTCTGTGCAGTGATCGGTCCTCATTTAATCAGTTTGATATACTGATTCTGATCCAGATTATATTATAAATGGCATGCACACAGACTCAAATTTATCAATCTCGAATATTGATGAAGAAATTAATCAAGCCTTACTTGATACCTACCTACTATTAATTTTTACATTGTTTAAATAAGCTGTTACGTGCGAGTTAGGAATTGTGGCTGGGCATGGTGGGAACCGACCAGACTGGCAAAAACCGACAGGTGGTATTACCCATCATGGTGCTGCTGCTGGATGGTATTCTATGTCTGCCGATGGCAATGATTGGCTAAATGCAACATCCCGTCTGTCTCAGTCTCACCAAATCGTACATAACGCTTATATCAACAGAAGTAATTGTTGAAAAAATGAGAGAAAAATGATTTGGAAATATTATGCGTAGAATATGAATGATATCAGACGCAGTTAAAGTTGTTTTAGAAATTAATGTTGTAGGTAGAATTGATAGACTAGATGCAAAATGTGCCTATCGATCAAGGTATTCTTAAGAATTCTAATATTAAATATTTAACATACTGCATTATAATCATGTATAAATGTTTTAGGAGATCTTATTCATTTTCCAAAAAAATTATTTTATGGTTTTACTTGTAAATGATTATTTACCAATTTGGTATTTAATAAGGTGTTAACATATTTTGAAAAAAAAAAAATTTAAAGTACTATTGAGTTATTTGTAATTTAAAATCAATTAATGTTGATTTAGAAATATATTATAGATATCTGTGAATTGGTCATACATGAATATTGTCATATGATTTAAACCGGTGGTAATAATCTTCTCTATGAATCACTAGTTTAACCAGCTAAGATTTTCTTTCATGCAATATAAAAGAATAATATATACACAATCCATAATATTTTAGACAGTAGATGTCATACCTATATGACTGGAAGTGTCCTATGTCAACTGATAGCAATGATTAGCTAAATGCGGAATCTTGCCTCAAATATTTATATAACATAAAATAAGTGAATTTTTTTTTTTTTGTAAATCAAGGAAAAACAATATGATAGTCGCGAGACACAAGATATTTGGAAGTGAATAATTACAATTTTGAAAGGGTAGCAAGGGGATCAATGAATTAATAATAAGAATAAAAGCCAATAAATCAGTTTCTAGGATATTGGACAGAAAAAACTGTGGAGGTTTAATTAAACCACTGTAATGATGTAATTAGTCTTTGTTAAATAGCTAATAAAGTGATTAGAAATTATCAAGGAATATGTCAAAATAATGTTGTAAATAAAATGACTTTAATTTCAATGACAAGGGTAAATAAAGAAATTTTTTTTTTTTAATTTATCATGTCATATTCTAGAACAAGAACCTCTTAACAACCATTTACTACAACTGATTAAATTTATTTTCAATTTTTATATTACACCATATAAACTCAAGCATAAATGAAATATATGTAAAAATTAGAAACTAATACTGTTTAAACATCAATGATCAATCATATTTTTTAATTATATTATATATTATCAAATTTGTAATTTAAATACTTATAATTTCAAAGAGTAGTTTATAAATTGTTTATGAATTCCTTGAAAAAATAGCCCCAGAATCTGTCTTTCTCTCACATATGTCGGTTTCAAGGAGTTAAACACAAAACGAGAGTAATGCATGGTCCATTTGTTAAAGAGTAGAGGGAGTACAAAAGTAGAATGCTGTAAAACTAAGTTAAGGTGGAATAGTAAAGAAGAAGAAAATCTATGTTTATTGGTTTTAACTAGTTTTTACAATTATTTTTAATTCATTTTTTTATTAAAAATAAAATGATGCCTAAAGAAAAAAGGTTTTTAATTTAGCACAAAAGTTGAATAAAAAATAAGTTTTATTCAGCAAGTAGGTCGATTTTACCTTTTTATGAATTATTAAAAATTTCTAAGAATTTCAAATAAGTTCTTCATATGAAACTATTGTTCAATAGTTAATAAAACTAAAACAATAATGCCATTTAAAAAAATATTTTAACTGTTTCTAGTAAATACAATTTATTTTTAATTTTTAAATTCTATTATTAACCTTATATTTTAAATTAAAGACTTGATTGAATTGCACTAAAAATATGTTAAAATTGCAATAAAAAAAAAAAAATGTAAAAATTGCATAATAAAATCATATAATTGCTCTAAAAAAATAAGTATAAAATATTATTTTATTTATATAGACTCAATTAATTCAACCGAATTAAAAAAAGGATGTATTTTTAAGTAATGATTTACCATTGTTTCATAATTCTAATGAAAACACAATAATTCCTTTAAGTACAGTAGAAAATGTAACTTCAGAACTTTGTAAATCTCTAGAACCTGAACTACAAAGGTTGTTAGAGAATAATTTTTAAGGTATTGAATGTTATAATGATTATGAATAATATATCTGGTTACAATAATATCAAAGAAACAGTCTATTCCAATAAAAATGAGAATTTTATCCCTCTAATTAGGGGAACATAAAATATTACATTATTTTGTATTAAATAGTTTTAGAAGTGTCTGAAATACAAAGTATTCAAAGAAATTATGTTGATATTTCTAAATCTAATATATTAATATTAATGTAATATCAATGGATAATAATATTATTCATTTTAAATTATTATGTTAAAATATTACAATATATTTCAGTTGTGAATTGTAATACTTAATATTAACATACCTATTAAGTAACGATAGTATAGTTATATTTTAATATTATTTAATTATATTAAGAATAACTTTATACTCAATCGTAACTTGAAGATTAAAAAATAAAATTTTATTTTATTTTGTTACATAATTAATACTATGTTAATTTTTTTTAATGGTTTTAAACATACATTTTCTTTTATAGAATGTTGGAAAATTTATTATGTTGTACAGGTATATTTACTAATTATAAGTATTAATTTTAGTTTGTTATGTTAACAATTATATTAATACAATTTTTTTTAACAATCTGTATAATTTTATTATAAATATACACTCAGATTTCAATTTTAATACTCAATACTAACATAAAAAAAAATATAAATTATACGGTGGTTTTAAAATTTTAAGTAATAATAGTAATCAGATCTTATTATCTTAAGCTAATAAATACATATTTTTTAAAAATATGTCATGTAAAACTTAATAAGTTTTGTATGTAACTTATTAAATCACATAAAGTAAATCTTAGTTGAATACATAATTTGAATTTTTTTCCAAACTTTAAATTGTTTCCTCTTCAAACCAGCTAAATTTGACTTATGTCGTTTGTACTAAGTATCAAAGATGTATAAAAGAAGACAATAATATATAATTTACTTAATTTGAGAAATGTTTATAATTATTTAGAAGAAAAGTACATTATAGAAACAAAAATATTATTCTTATTTTATATTCATCTTATTATTGATATACTGTTTATAAAATTGTACCTACCTATTTTCCAGTACAAAAATATTAATAAATCCAATTATCATCTAGTCTAGGAATTATATTAGTGTAAGTAGCAAAATGTATCTATTAATATGAATATAACATATTACTATATATTTCAATTCAAATCATAGAATTTATAGAAATTGTGTCAATTTTTTGATTTGAAAAGTTATCTTAATCAATTAAACTTTAAGTGTTCTTATGGTCTCTGCGATTAACAAATCGACGAGATCCGATGTTAGTGGGTAGTTTGATCCACCATCAACACTTTGTCGATAAATTGAATTTGTTTTTCAATTCTATCGGAGTTATTACAAACGCGTTTCGGACCATACACTACACAGTCCGAGGCCTAAAATTGTGTGTACAACGACACATTTTGTGTAGTACGACATTTTAAACTATAGTGACCGGTACATATAAAATTTTCCTAGTTTTCTGTAATTTTAATAATACTATTTTAAATCCGCAATAATATATTCAGTTTATTATTGATTTTTTACTACTGTAATATGCTGGAGAAATGCTAAAACTGATTTTGAAACTATTATGCAGTACCGCAGTTGTATTTGTAAATTTTAACTACAATATTATCAACACGAAAAATATTGATTTTACAAATTTAGCGTGTAGCACCGGATGTCGATTTAAATCGATCGTACTAATGTTCGATATACAACGTTCGCGTTATTGTTTGTCGCCGCGATTTTCGCAAATTTCGATTGCATTCTGCTATCCGCGTTTATATTTTATTTTTAATATTGTCTTCTCTCGTTTAACATTCGTCAACAACAACGACGAGTTTCGCTTACGCGGCTCACGTTTACGGACAAATGTCCGACGTTTCGACGAGACGGCGTATTATTATAATAGCATATTTTTGTCGAAACCGCATCTATACGACGGCCATAATATTTCACGCTCGTCTCGTTTGCCGATTGCTACGAAATCAAATATTCCGTTTGCGTAAAATATTTCATATCGTCCGAACGGCGTTTGTCGTACATGTGTTTTTAATCGATTTCGTCATGTTCACGGTTATCTATATACAAGTTGGCGATCGATCCGTTATCGTGGTTGTTGCGGCGTTTGCATGTACTAAAGCGCTAATAGTAGTTGAATCGATTTTGACGCGTCATAAATATAATACGGGAAAATATAGTTTTTGATTTGTTGAGCATTGCAATTGAAAAAAAAAGCGGGAAGGCCGATTTTGGATGTTCCTCTTTCGTCCCTTCGGTCCTCGGACAAATTAGTGGTTTATTATTATTATGATTTGAATGTAATGGTATTGCATTAGAAAATACGATTCTGAGCGAAACTCAATATATTATACTGATAGATCGTTCCATAAGTTTACCGTGTATGTATGTGAAGTAAAATACCTTTGAGAAAACTCAAAAAAGTTTTAAGTATTTGCATTCAAAATTGCATTGCTTATCACGAAGAACCGAAAATCAATTTCATCAAAATTACGATTTCTGTAAATTTTGACGTTTTCTGTCATTTTTTCGGTAGTATTCCTTCTCGCAATAAACAATTTTTTTTTGAGAAATTCGAAAAATGAGCTAAAGAAAGTACAAACTAGTCGCAATTTTCTATCGAAAACATACCCTGTTTGTGATAATCGGACCATTGTTTCTACGCGAAAAATGTATTCAGGCATAAAAAAAAAAATGATAATATTTTAGTATTTTTTAATTTTTTTATTATAATATATTCCGCGGCATCATGTGGCCATTGGAATTAACATTTTTAACAATATACAGTGCGTTCACGATCATTAGTAACACTTAATATTTCAGCTGGATGATCTTGTATTGAAATACAATTTTGGAGAGATCTAGAGGATACTGAAATGCACAATTTGTGAAATTATCAAGTTTTTAACACTTGCAGTACGCGCATGCGCAATACAACTTATGTTTTTTTAAATGGTAATCCCTATTTTTAACACCAGATTTGGATTCACTGATGTTTTTTAAGTCGATTTGACATATTACAACTTTGGGTTGAACTCTGACTTTTGGGTCATCTTGAAATTATTGAAAAATAATAAAAGTATAGATTACAAGGTATATTCTACTCACTATTGTAGTGCATCGTTGTCAAAAAGTGTCACCAACGTACAATACTATTGCTAATACATACACAATAATACACATAATACTATATACAATACTTTACTATTAGTGTAGCTGCTTTATCAGTTTGTTCATTGCCAGATATATTATAATGGTCGGGTTCCTGTTTTTCTGTCATTTTGCTGATTTTCCTGATAAACCTTGAGAAATTCGAAAAATGAGCTAAATAAAGCACCAACTAGATGCAATTTGCTACCGAAAGCATACTCTACTTATGGTAATCGGACCATTATTTCTACCCGTAAAAGTGTCTTCATACATATGAAAAAAAATGTATTTTTGTAAAACCATACATTCCTCGCCTCGCTCAGAATTTAATATGTTAAAAGCATTTTAATTACAAAGCAAAAAAATTTTCATTTTTCTCACATTTCTATGATTTATATTTTTCATTATATGTGCTTTTTTCTATAAAAATGTACAATGTTTTGGCGCCAAAATTTAAAATTTATTATATACTGACTAATAGGCTATAAATAATATTTGATTAGATTAAATCTAATGTTTGCCCATTTGCCTTTGCACTAATCTTACGAATCGATGATTATCGAATCCTTTGTTATATATTTTATTTTTTAGACGTTTTATAGTATATTATCTTTTAAATTATAATGGTCAGTTGTTGTGTAGGTGGGTCTACGTCGGGTTATAAAAGTAACTCGGAAAAAGTGTCACATTTTCGAGAGACTAAAAAAGTTAGTGGTTGGCGTTTTGGCTGGGGAGTATGATGCGGTCCGATATATCTAACGCGATCTATTTTCTTGGTATACCACCACCTAGGTGGCGCAACAACGTCCACCGGTAACTCTGCCTCAGCAATGGGAAGGAGGAACAGGTGGGGTGGAGAGCCGAACTTGTGCGCGGACGAACGCCAACTCTGCCATCGTCCGTCATAACCTTTTCCTCATGTCGAGGACATAATCTTGTTCGGCACATCACAGAGTGCTGCTACAAAGTCTCATCGATTCTACGTATACATATTAATTTTGATATTTTTTTAATATATTTTATTAAATAATGGGGGAGTTGGACTAAAGTCTCCAAACCCTCCTCTTGCTACGTCCATGGGTATTTTATAATAAGCAATTACATAAGGCAGTGAAAATACAATATTCAATTTAATTGTTTTATTAACATCGTAATAATTGTAGTTTATATTTTTATGTTAAAATTTCAATTTACGGTTGAAAATTGTCGAAGTGAATGAAAAATTTGTGAGAACCTAAGTTGAGTATAATATAGAATAGATTGTTGATCTCCCAAATAGTTTTGATGGTTATTGAATACTTCTGAAACACAATTTTTGAAAAATAAACCAGTTGTTAGCGGTTGGTATAGAATTTTAATCTCGTAAGATTTATTATACGATACTTTCTACGTTTAATTGCCAATCATACCCACTTAATAATTAAGGATATTATTTCCGAATATTAGCATTGTTGTAAATTAAATACACTGAACACGGTTAGTCCTCCGTGGATCCGTATCTCTTTAACGTGTTTTTCAATAACCAATTGACGTTCCATTCCATTCGCGTCGATGGTTTTTCATCGCAGCTTTCGGCGACTACGACGTCTGTCGAACAAGATTGATCACACAGCGACGGATTGACGTTATCAGTCGTCGACGTTGATCGCGAATTAAACGACAACAGCCGATCGTCTGCCGGCGGCGTACAGGTGTACGATGGTGTCTGTCGGTTGTCGTCGTCCAGTTCCCACGGCGTGTTCGCCGCGAACTTGTAATCGCTACCGTCCCGGTACGACAACATCCGGGCGTGATCGTTGGCCTCCTGGACGGCCATACGCGCGGTAAACAGTTGCTCCTCGGTCGCCAGAGCCTTTTCCCGGCACTCCACCAAATCGGCCACCAGCTTGGCGTTCTTCGCGTGCAACTCCTCCATGCACTCGTTCGAATTCACGATCTGTTTCTTGACCTCGACCAACAACTCGTTCAAGACCACTTTCAACTGGGCCGCCTTCTCGTTGTTCACCTGCGTTTCACGTGCACCTTCCAGCTCGGCCGTCAGATGCTTCACCGCGGCTCTCAGCTCGGCCTCGACCCGATCCCGTCGCATCAGGTCCTCCTCGTTCAGCACCGTCAATTTTTCAAGGCACGCCCTCAGACACGATTCCGTTTCCGACGATTTGGCCAATTGGTCTTGAACGACGGTCACTTCTGCGGCAGTGGTGTCCATTTGATTCTTTAACGCGCACACCATGTCTATTAGCTTCTGATAACTTTCCTGGCCATGAAATTTAGTACGTGTTTTTACGAAAAGTAGATTATAAAAGTTAATAGAGGATTTTTCGTTTAGAACGCCGAAAACACATGGTTATCAAAATTTAATTGGAGGTCAACTACACTGGTGACACAGACAAATCTTTTGTTTCTTTGTTATACAACCTACTCAATCTATTGTTATTTCTATACCGAATTTCGTCTAGTTGGTACTTTATTAGGCTCATTTTTTGAATTTCCCAAAAGTTTTTCCTTGAGAACCGGAAAATTGGCAATTTTTCATAGGTTTTTTATTATATTTTTTCTGATGTTTGAAAACCATTTTTCGGGTAGAAATAATGGTTTGATTACCACAAATAAAGTACTCTTTTTATACCAAATTTAATCTAGTTTGTACTTTATTTAGCTCATTTTTCGAATTTCCCAAAAGTTTTTCCTTGAAAAGCGGAAAATCATCAATTTTTATAGGCATTTTATTTTCTTTTTCTGATGCGTGAAAACTTAAGATGAAAAATAAATTAGTTATCACGAAATTAAAAAAATTAAAATAACAGAAATCATAATTTTGCAGATTTTTCACAATTTTTTTTGAGTTTTTCGCCTCCCAAGGAAAAACTTTTGAGAAATTCGAAAAATGATATGAAAGTATGTAAATAAAAACGACTACATATACCTATATTATATTTTGTATAATATGTAAATTCTAAACTAAAATTATAATTTTAAATAAGCATAGCAATTAACATATTTAAAGACATGTCTTTTTACTGTAGAAATACTAAGATTGTCATCGTATTTTAGGAAATATGTGAATCATAGCCTTATTCAGCGTTAATTTTTAGGAGAGTTTTGAATGAAGACGATAATTATGTACATTAAAATGAAAATCTTGTTGTATTTTAAAATAATTATATCTATCAATAAATGTGTTGTCAAATTTTCAGGGGGGATGAACACGGACCTCCCCACCTGAATACTGTCAGGATGTGAACACGTATTATATTTCTCTATTATTTATTTAGGAAAAGTTGGACAGTCTATTAATATAAAAAAAAAAAAATTGAACCTGAATTTTAATGTATATTATATAATAATCTTAGTTATAATTATTATACATACATTATTTTGTATTTTAATAATTTTAGTATAAAATAAGGTATAAGAATATATATATATATATATATTCTAGTATAATAGTCAGGTTTTTTTGTTACAGATAACAACATGTAGATTTTCGATTCATTCATTATTTGTTTAGTATTATAATGCGATTTACCTAACATATGGTTTGAATACTTACGTGGCAAAATTTAATTGTGTAAAATATAGTAAATGCGAAAAGTTATTTAATTTTTAATACAAATTATTTCGATTTTACATGAAAATTCACATTTTTAAACAATAATTTCTTTTAAGCAAACGGAAAAATTAAAAAAAATTTCTAGTTCCTTCTTTCAACATTGCATTATATATAAATTAGTAAAATATTATAAATTGAATTCTTCAAAATCACACTACCTTCGAATTTTGAAGTTTTCCAACCATTATTTATTTAGTTTTTGTTATCCCAAGGAAAAACTTATGATAAATTCGAAAAATAATCTTATTAAAACACTAAGTAAATGAAATTTTTATGCTTCTCTTGCAAATGTTGTCTACTTGGTACTTTATTATGCTCATTTTTTGAATTTCCCAAAAATATTTCCTTAAGAAGCGGAAAATTGGCAGTAGTTTTTTATACACTTTTTATTATATATTTTTTTTTTCGTGATTTCTTATTAAGTTTTAATTAAAGGGTCTTAAAAATTTGTTTAGTACTAACATAGATTATTTACAAGCATGGTAAAATTTTGGAATGAAACAGTTAATTATTTGGAAAAATATAGAGCTTTGCACGTTTTCCCAAAAAAAATTAATATCACTTACAATTTTGGGATTATCAGTTTGAAAATTTTATAGGAGTCAAATACTATATTACTTAATCTTTTTACAAAATATTTTGAAAATATAAACAGGCAAATTTTTTTTATAGGCTTTTTATTACTTTTTTTGCTGTTCTATGAAAACCTTTTTTCAGGTAGAAATAATAGTTTGATTATCACAAATAAGGTACCCTTTCTATACAAAATTTCATTTAGTTGGTACTTTATTTAGCTCATTTTTCGAATTTCCCAAAAGTTTTTCCTTGAAAAGCGGAAAATCATCAATTTTTATAGGCATTTTATTTATTTTTTCTGATGCGTGAAAACTTTTTTCAGGTAGAAATGATTATCACAATGGGGTACCCATTTTATACCGAATTTCATTTAATTGGTACTTTATTTAGCTCATTTTTTGAATTTTCCAAAAGTTTTTCCTTAAAAAAGGAATGATAACTCCTTGAATATTGATCGTAGGGATTTGAAATTTATTTTGCATATTTACATATGTAATTTACATTCGTGGTAAATGTTGAAATGGATTGTCAGTATAATATATTGCAATATATTTAGAATCGCTCAGAATCGTATTTTCTAATGCAATATCATTGCATTCTAATCTTAATAATTATAATAAACCACTAATTTCTCCGAGGACCGAAGGACGAAGAAGCAACGTTCACAATCGACCTTCCCACTTTTTTAAATATATTACTTAAATTTAATTTCAATATGCTAACTATGTATCTTATTTCAAAGTTATACAACGAATATATTTAACTTTAAATCTTTATATTTGAAAAATGTAAGTTTATTAATTTATAACATGAAAGATTATTTAAAGGTGCCGCATCATAGCTACTTTACTTGTCAAAAAATGGATTATAATGTTATTGTACTTAAAATGAAAACAAATTTTGGACAACACTGTCCTATATACCTACACAGTAATAAAATATTGCAGCAGTTGTAATTTAAATATAAGTAGGTTTAATAGTTTCTAAATATATAAAAGATATGTTGATAATTTATTCTAATATTGTAAAATAATATTCTATAATGTTCAATTATCTTCCTATATCTATAATTATATAATATATTACTAAGTTGATATATAAGTGATAATGTTTATACAGTTAGTACAAAATAACCATAGAACTAAGCTAGAAAAAAATTTGAAAATATATTTTTTAATTCCCAAATTGTGATTAATAATTATTGTATTACACATAAAACTGACCATGAATCACAGAAAATTCAAAATGGCTCTTACAAGTTTTACAAATTTCGAATAACCTGATTATGACAGAAATATATTTAAATTTGGCTAACAAATGAATTATTGAACCAGTATTAGTACTTTTATCTATTATCCAGATGAATATTTTTTAAGACACTTCATATGAGAATAGATCGGGAAATATAGCTAATTAGTTTAATTTCGTTTTTCTTATGAAATATTCTAGTTGTGGAATTAGAGTAGACTCACTTCTAATATCATAATAGGATCGTTTAAATCATTTATACAATATATAGAACTTGTATCTAGATCTTTTTCGCTACAAATTGATTCCTCAATCTTATCGGTGAAAGTCTGCGCAACGACTTTAAAACGAGCGTTTTCCACGTTCGTCCGTTCTAATTGTTCTTTGCATTCTTTATATTTGACCATTGACCCATAATAATTGGCCACCAATTGGTTGTACAGAGCAGTTTCCTCTTTCATTTTCTTATCTAACCAATCAAATTTTTCGTTTAATTTTTCATTCTCGTTTTCAAGCTTTTTTACATCATTTTCAAATGAACATGGCGTGTTACAAGTATTCTGTTAGTCACATATTGGAAAAAATATTTAGTTATTACCTATTATATAATTTCAGTATTAACTATTGGATTTAAAAAAAATTAATCCGTAAACATTATTATAAACGGTTTGTTATAAACAAACATATAAATGTACATTTTTCGAACATTAAACTTTGATTATATTGTAAATCGACTTACAGCATCACACATTTTCAGAAGCTTAAATTTATTCTCGATAAATTGAGACTAAACATAAAAATATATAAAATGCGAAATAGATAAATTACCTATATGATTTATGAATTCATTAACAAATAAAAACATTTGTTTTTATAAGCCAATTTATTATTTTTAATGAACCTATCCAAGTACACATAAATTGTATACCTAATTAATTACTAGTAAATAGACAATAATATTAATTTGTAATTTTTGCGAATTTTCTGTATTTTTTTTGTAATGTTTTATTTGTTTTATCTACTTTTACGATAAAATCATTGAAGCTGATAATTAGAAGAACCATGCACATTAACAAATATTCAAGTTGATATTTTCAATTAGTTAGATAGTTCAATTAAGAAAGTAAGAAACTAAACTAAGTTTAATGATAAACTGATAACAGCTAATGATCATTTAAATTTCAAACATTCTAAGTTATAAAACTTTTACACTTTTCAACTTTTAAACTACAAGTATTATGGTAATACTTTTTGTGGTCATATATTTGAATATATAATAGTCACATATGCTTATAAGGACTATGCAGTCCGTTTATCTTTATACCAATATATGCTATCTTTAAGATAGATATTTGTAAAAAATCAAGCACGGTTTATATAGGATGAATTAATAAAATAGATTATTTAACATTGCATTTACTTATTCACTATTTATTAATATTAAAAGAAACTTAAAATCCTTTACTATCACTTCTGAGTGTAAATAAAATATTCATCAAATTATAAAAAAAACAAAGTAATACAAATATAATCATCAAAAATAAATAAAAATAATAACATATTAGAATCAGTCGACTAGTTTTTAATTAGAGTATAATAATAATAAAAAGTTTATTCAATCTATTGTTCACCTACCTACTTTTCAGTTTTTGTTTTGTATATATTATGATTATGTAATTTGAAGTTTTCATCAGTAACAGTAAATTTGTTAGTTGTAAGGTTTTTATCCTGAAAAGATGAACGAATTATTATTACTGCATTAAAAGTATTATCGGTTAGCCAATTTCTATTTTTTGTTTTTACATCGGTGACAATTAAAAAATACGCTCAGCTGCAGCGTTACTAAAACTAATGTTGGAATAATCGTGGCCAAAGTGTAAATATTATTAAATTTGTAATTGTCAGTAGTTAAATCTTTGATAGTGCCAATTTCGTACCACATTGGGTCTAAAAATTGAAATTCTTGAAAGAACTGATTATTTACAGGCAATTGAATAGCAATATTTTCTAGTAGCTTTGATATAAAATTTTAAACATGTATTTTTGAAATTAGTGTCTGCCAACTTCAATGTTTTCTTTTCTTTTTTTGTTTACCAAAATAATCTTGTATATCTTGTGAAATTGCTATTCTTTTTACACTGCCTGATATATAAATGGCCACCTGATAATATTAATAAAATAATGTTACACACAGAATTAATATTAAAATTAAATTAATAATTAACATTCTAATTAAGTCTTCAAGAGACCTAGACAACTTTTCTGCAGCCTTACTTGCAACTAAAGCCACTGAATAACATATATGTATTGCATTAGAACTATATTACAGTCTTTCTTTAAATGTGAAAAAAAATTGTTATTTCCCACCATAACATTTGCTCCATCACAAGTTATTCCAACAAGGTTTTTAATTGGTATTTGTTTAGATTGTAGGCAGCTTTTAAATTCTTCATATATTTTTTTGCACTGCCATCAGTAGTAACCAACTCAAGCAATCGAGTGTGTACAGTTCTTACTTTTGGGTGGACAAAACGGTCAAGAACACAAAAAAACTTATGTGAGCTAATGTCGGTTCTTTCGTCGACCAGAACTGAAAAAGGACATGTTCTAATAATTTCAATAGTCTCACTAATTTCTACAGGTGCAATAACATTGTTTATTATGCTTGTAAATTTTTTTTTATGTAGTATAAGTGATTGAGCAACTTTAGAATCCTTAAAAATATCTTGAAAAACAGGAATTAGCGTATCTACAGCCTGAAATGCAATGTTATAATTTGCAAAATAGGCCGATAGTTTATTTTCTGCTCTTTTAATATCAAGTTTTATTTTTTTATTTTCATGCTTTAAATTATTAGTAAGAACTTTAATATTTTTAGATCCCTTCAAACCTTTTACATTTTATATATGCTTTTTTCCTTCACTATGTTTAGCCAATTCGCTTTTACCGGATATAAATAATGATCTAATTACCACAAATAAGATATGTTTTTTCGAATTTCTCAAAAGTTGTTCCTTGGGCAAAGAAAAACTACTATCATATTAAAAGGAATAATTATTTCATTTTACTATGACAGTATGACTTCCTACACTAGTACAATAATTAAATAATTTACTATTATAATCTTCTATTCAATTATTATATTACGACAAAAGTAATATTGCACAAGACAAAATAAATGTACATTGAATAATATTATTTAAATTATTTTCATCTTCGATTATTATCGGAAAATCGATGTAAACTGAACGCACTATGCACAAAAAGTCATGGCGCTTCGTAATATGCGCTATGCGCAGACAGTGACGACGGAAATACGGTATGGAGTCGAGCATACTCTTTATTC
The DNA here is from genome assembly GCA_013282895.1 of Eriosoma lanigerum. Taxonomy (NCBI): domain Eukaryota; kingdom Metazoa; phylum Arthropoda; class Insecta; order Hemiptera; family Aphididae; genus Eriosoma; species Eriosoma lanigerum. The sequence continues at coordinate 26,654,523 of CM023362.1, read as the reverse complement.
TATTTTACAATGTACGAACCGTGCATAAGCCTTATCTAATTAACGGCCTTACCATAGGTGACCGCGGTGGTGCCTAGCCATGGAGGTACGACATAAAATAGTAGCCCACTGTTCAATATGGCCGAACGAAATTGATAACGATTTGAATTTTAGAGCGACATTTGGAATAATAATATATTTGTATTCGCGATCAAAAGTAAGGCCCTCCGCACACGGAGGTACCTAAATAAAACCGATTAGTAATTCTCGTTACTGATTAGTTTGTTTTGCGTTGCTGGCAATTTAATCAAGCGGAGTTCTGCACACGACGCTACCTGTGACTTGTGTGCAACGTGTTGTGAACTAGTTGATAGCGACGCGACTTCCCAGTATCCTATCTATTTGAGTTTCTAGTTTCCTATTTTATAGTGGCACATGCCATTGGATGGAATCTGTTTAATTGTAGAATATAATATAATATAAATTATAATTGATTGCATATTATATATAATGTAGTCATAATGAATGAACAAATTTTAAATATTAAACTTGTGAGAGAAGTGGAAAAACATCCAGAATTGTTTAACTACCAGCTTCCTGCCTATTCTCGTAGGGAAATTACAGAAAAAACTTGGAGTGAAGTGGAAAAAAATTTAGAGTATGTTTGTTGTGGCTCCTTTGTTGCTACAAATAATCTGCAGTGAATGTTTTTTTCAAGATACGGATGTATCCAATATCTCCTTTTCCTTATTTCTAAGGTAATGGTACATCACCATAATTTCTTCATCACTGGAATCCGTACTTGACATGGTTGTATGACGTGTATACCACAACTGGCACAACTATAGTAAAACTACTTATAACTTTATAACTACTTTATAACACCACAATACTTAACTAAGCTTTGTACGTCGTACAGTATAGTTAGTACCTACGCGCTCATTTCGTTGTGCAAATTTGTGATTTTGGGCACTAATGAGTAGCTTCGTGTGCGGAGCTGCGTCTGTAATCAGTTTGTGATTTTATAATGATTCAAATCGCTTACTAGTTTAGTTTCTTTTTAGTAGCCTCGTGTGCGGAGGACCTAACTGTTAGAATGCTGTAATCTGATAAGCTGAAACGAGCGCACTGGGTAAATACTAACAAATACTATAAACGATAATACGGGACAGTACGTACTAAACAAGTATAGAACTATTTATTATCAATTCCCCTCGAAATTGTAATAAAATTGCCTATAATACTACTTATACGTACGTACAGTTTTAATGAATATTAATTTATAATAATTTTATATTTAAAGTTGAGTGTTTCAGTAAGTTTTCATAATTTTCTCAGAACATTTTTGTATTCGAAATTTGAAATCAATGTTATGCTAATCTTATTCACTACACAATATTTCATGTTGTAAAAGACAAAATTAACTAATATGGTAATTATATGTATTAAATGTCATAAAAGGGCTGTTGATATCAAGAAAGAATTGTTTTCAAATAAAAGTTTGAAAAGAAAATATGTAGTAAATGATATGTAATGCAAGACATTCACTGTATATTTTTTAATTAATTTACAATTATATATTTTTTATATTAGAATTGTGTTATAATGAGTACATCAATATCAACTACGAGTAAAGCCATTGAGTAAAATGTTATTATAATAAAAATATATAAGTGTATTAATCTTTTCAACACACATTTGATGATTTTGACTAAGACAACACCAGAGACTGATGGTGAAGACAAAACCACTTACTATTGCTTTATTTTTACAGGTATATAAGCAAGTTATTATTTTTTTTTTTATGTATTTCAATATTTATACGTGTAAGACACGGTATCTTATATAATTTGAAGTATCTCTTCATAGGATATAGAATTATTCATCATGATTTTATTAAATGTTTAATGTGTGGCAAAAGAAACTGCTGAGAAAACAGTAAATTGGTAAGTAAATATTTATATGTGTAACAACATAATGCAAAATATAGACTTTAAACTTGGCGAATTAAAATTCATTAAAATCTTATTATCATTTTTCAGATATGTGTTCAATATAAAACTTTACATAGTGTAATAGGATGTTTATTTTATTCAAAGTTACAGTGTTCAATGGAATGTAAAGTGCTTTATGTCATGTGTAATGTAATGTAGTGTAGCTACCTTGTAACAATGTAAACCTTTAACATGTTATATATAAATCATATGAATCAGCGCAAAATTTTGGAGTATGAGAAAGTAAAGTTATACATAGCATAATTAATAACGTATATAATATATTGAATATAAATACTATTGTTGCAGGTGTGTTTGGCAATATGGCAATTAATAATTATATATATATATATATATTATTATTAATAAATGTCACAAATGGTGTAAGTTTTTGTATTATAATTGTTTTTCAAGTGTGTGAAACGAAACTAAAATAATATCGCGAAGTCTAACAACTAAAAGCAGTTAAGCGTTGGATAGTATATCAAATACAACTGGCCGGCAAGTGTTTTTGTACCCGTATACTGTGCCACATATGAGATAAATATGTTTAGATGCAATACAATATACAAAGTTATTATTATGTGCATGATTATTCGATTAAAGACTGCTTTGACTTTTGACTTCTTTTGAAAATTAAAATAAGTAAGTTAATGTTAAAAATATTTGTTAGAAACACTAAAATTATATTTCTGTGTACATTAAGTTAAATAAATTATAATTTTGAAATTTCAAATTTTTTTTGATAGATTTATGTGAAAGCCCCCTCCCTGAAGTTGATGTTTTAATCAGATTTAAAATTAAACAACTATTAAATAAATTATTAAGATTTTAAAATTTCCAATTTGAATTTTTAGTAAAAATTTAGTATTTTAGCATAAGTATAAATTCTTATTACTGGAGTTACCTACAATTATATGTAAAGAAGATAAAATATTACACTTTGCATATAGGGGACAATGTTTAAATCTGAACTCAGTTATCCATAAATCTGACTGTTTTAAAAGCCATTTAAATATTTACAACTTATACGTACGACACGAAACCAC